>ML251258.1:38318-99405 GCA_005239495.1 Nicotiana undulata | reverse complement strand
GTTGAAGTCGGGGACATGAGTTGCCACACCCGAATGTAGATTGCGTAGTCAAGACTGTGGTCATGGTGATTTAATTGCTTATTTGAAGCAAAACTATTACCTATTCATAAGTTTTTGTCTTTTCCTAATGTTTAAGACCAGTTATGGAAAGCTGAAGCGATGAAGCTATTCAATGAAGTGAATATATTGAGAACAATTTACATTACTAGTTCAACACTAAGTATTAGTTCTTATTCCAATTCAACTACTATTAGATGTGTGGGCATTAATCTGCTTATACTACATTTGGCATATTGCACGACTTCAAACTCGATCCTAAAATCGAAATGATTAGGAACTAACGCAGGAATAATGAGATTGCACAAAGTTATAAGCATGAAAAGACCAATGATTCAAAACTTCTAAACTTAATGCTCATCCATTATAAAACAAGTTCCAATAAACTCCAGAGTAATCCCAGGATCTAGTTAGCTAAATTCCAACAAATTGCAGTCAACTTCATGGATTCGTAAAGGGCAAACGGAGATCTAGCATTATTGAATCATGCTGAAACATAAGGGATATATAAGAAGAAGTTACAGGCTAGATTATATTGATATCAAGGAACATAATTCATAACGCATAACTTGAGTTTCAACAGGAATCATCCACCACTCTCTAGAGTAATTTCAGCTAATTGATTACATAAACCAAACATAAAAATGAAGGATTCAGTGTGTGTGCCTAGTGATGAGATCAAAATATCATGAGAAAGGCCAAACAAAGGCTAGGAATACGGACTTAGGATCTCAACAAATCAGCAATAGAGTTAGCAGAAAACAGCATCAATCCTAGCCAAAAATCAACTCGAAAATCCAGAAATTGTCAAACCAAACAAAACAGAAATCGGGCATTAGTGATAGCCAACTTTAGCCTTCATTTTTCTAACCAATTAATCAACTCAAATGCTAACCTACACTAACAGATACACATGACAAATTTAAGAACCAGAACAGATTCGGAACATAATGATTTCAGAATTTTACAAAACCTGACAAAGGAATCATGCTCGATTAATCATATTCATATTATAGCTACTAGCTTTCATCGTCCAAACATTCGTATGAAGCAATAAGCAAAGCGGGGTACCTGGAGCGCATTTTTAAAGCTCCGAACCAATTAAAAACCAGCTAAATAGCTCGCAGATTCAGCAACATAAACATCGATGAACTCGATTCAATCAAACCCATTTTGAACCGAAATCCAGAAGAATAAACTGAACTATTTCTTCTGTTTATATTTCGAAATTGCATCTCAGACCTCTCAGTCAAACCTTTAGATTCTCATAATTTTAACTTTTTTGTAAAAAAAAAAAGCAGCTCCAAATTTGTGTGAAGAAGAAGATGAAGAAACGGACGACATCACCGGGGTTTTGAAATGGAGGAGGCCGATTATCTCTTCTTTGGGATGGAGATGAAGGGGGACGACTGGTGATAAGGAGAAGGGGGGATCCCTTTCATTTTTGGTCGCTGAGGTTTGAGGTCAAAAAAGAGGGAGACGATGGGCAAAAGGGGAATACGGCGCTGGGTTCTTCAGGCAAGCTCCCTTCAAGATTAGGTCTCCTTCTCTAATTTTTTAGGTTTGATCTTTGAGAAATGAGGAAGGTGTGTGGCTGAAGGGATTAGGGGGTCTCTCATCTCTGTGTTGTTGAAGATGAGAGGAAGAAGAGAGGAAACGGGGCTCCTCCTCCAAAGATAGAGATTCGGTCCCCTTATTTTTAGGTTTAGGTCTTGTTTAATAGATGAGGGAAACGGGTCGGGTTGGCGGGTCGTGGGTTTTTGGGTTGGGGTGTGGGAATTGGGCTGAATTTGGGGTACTGGGCCACTGATTTTGGCCCAATTTGGACACCCCTCTTTTCTCATTCTTTTAGCCACTTTAGGCTCAAATTTTAATTTAAATATATTTCTTGGCTAGCCTATGTATTTATTTTATCTAGTGATTGACTAGTGCAACTAATTGATTAATTAACCTACGGATGCAATTTTGATTTTCAGAAGATATATTTAATAATGTAACTAAATCCTAAAAATGTAATTTAACCTTAAATGGCACGAAATGAAAATGAAACAATTTTTATGATTTTTTCTATAATTTTAAAGTAGTAAACATGCATGAAATGCAGCTAAAATAAAGAAAAGTTCCTAAAGTTCATTAAAAATTATTTTTGATTATTTTAAGGAGTAATTTCCATGCGGGGCAAAAATTGGGTGTTCACAATAACAAAAGGTTAACTCACTCTCTTTCCTCTGCCAAACAATAGCTTCACCGTTCAACTGCCTTTGAGCTAATTTACTTATTTCTTATTTTAGCACTGCAAAAATAAATTTACTCGTACTTTTTCACGCTATCATTGGAACTTTAAGAAAAAATTTGATTTGGAGTTAAAAGATAATAACTATGTGTAATTATCTTTATACAATATTGTAAAGTACAATATTGTAGCTCTCAAACCTCCTACGAAAGTACCACTATGTTTTTCCTCTAGGTTATGGTGTAAGGGGTTAGACATGAATATATGAGTGGAGACATGGTGCCTTATCTCTCCGGAAAATAATTAAATAAAATTCATGCCTAATTTGGTTATCTCTATGAACAAAAGATTGCAAAGGCATTTTGCTCCATTCCTATCTTTACAAGAAAAAGTTTAAGTGACATGAGGTGGACAACCTTATTAATCTTTTTTAAGGCTCTTTTTTTAATAATCGTGTGGTATACAGGTTAATTTGTGCTTACCTTGACTCAGGGTGGCTCAAGCTCAATCAAATTGGTGGCCTCAAGGAAAACTTATTAAAGCCTCATTTGTTTCTATTAAAATTAAGACGTCTGAATCTGAATACGCATCTGAATATTAGTATGTGTATTAAGGTTAAAACGTCTGAATCTGAATTCACACCTGAATATTAAGATATTATATTAAGACGATTTGTTTTCTCTTATTTAAGCATTAATAAATATAAATTCAATCAAAATAATAATTAATTTAACATTATATTATATTAGTAAAATATTTTTCAAAATTGTATTGTGGTCGGTGGTGGTGATGGCTAAAGGTGGTGGTTGTGGGTGCAAACTAGGTGCTGGTGGTAGTGTTGGACGTTGGATGATGATAGTGATTATGGGTAGTAAATAGTGGATCATAGTATTAGTTAACGGCGGTGATTGATGATGGTGATGACTGATAACTACGACAAGTGATATATAGTGTTGACTAATAATAGTGATCAATAGTTGTTATGGTAATAGTGATTTGTGGTGATGGTTATAAATGATGGCTAATGGTGGTGACAACTAACATTCGTGCTTGACAACGATGGTGGTTATGTCTAAGGATTGGTAATAATGCGTGGTGACTTGTGGTGGTAGTAGTCTATAATGGTGGGGAGCTACAATAGTTGTGGTGGCGGTGGTTAGTGGTGAAAGTGTAAGAGTTATGCTGAAATGTCATTTTTCACATAAATTCTTGAATGTATAACATCTTGATGATATTAAGACTATGTTATGGATCTTAATCATTAAGATTTATTCAGACCCATTAAATGGTTGTAAAACTAAAAAATCAAACAAACTTAATGGTTAAGATCTGAATTATTGAGATTCAGATCCAAAAATCAAATGCACTTAAGGCCTAAGCTTTCTTTTGGAAGAAAAAAAAATCCTATGTACTTTTGTTTAAATTAAATTTTCTAAGATGCAAAGTTAATAAATTTTTACAAATGATTCTCTTTTTTCTTTTCTTTCTGGTACCAAGTAGTTTTGTCCATAAAAATTTGAACAGATGAGAAAAAATCACTTTAGTATTTTTACCTTTGCAGTTTGGACATCTTTTTTAAGGCATTTGATGTACCTAACTCACATAATCACCAACTAGTAGTTGCATAGAATACTTCAAGTATGCTTAAATTTCAAGACACTATATTGCCTCCTATTCACTCTAAACCATAAAAATGGCTAAATGACATTATAATCTTGATTCCACTCCCACTAGTTTCCCCAATGACAACACATCCAACACAGGATCGTAAGATCCTATTCCTTTTTCCTCTTGCATTAGCCTCTCTCTTTCTTCTTGGAACTGTGAGATTTTTACTTGATAACTTGAAAAACAACCAATTTCAGTTTCTTTGGCAGTCAAGTATTTCTAGGCATAAAAAGTTTCTTAGAGTGCCTATAAATGTTTCTGAAGAAGAAATCATAGAAGAAAGTTGTAATGTATTTGATGGAAATTGGGTTTGGGACAATGTTACATATCCACTATATAAAGAAGATAGTTGTCCTTATTTGGTTAAACAAGTTACTTGTCAAAGAAATGGAAGGCCTGATTCTTTTTATCAGAATTGGAGATGGCAGCCTAATGGTTGCAACTTACCCAGGTATACAAGTGCCACTTTTTATGTCTTGGGTACTTTTACATATAATTATCCTAACTTTCAGTTTATCACACCAAAGTCGTGAAATCAATGGCGAAGTTAGGAATTTATATTCAAATTTAGAAGTGAAAAAAATTCCGACAAAGGGTGTTCAATATGTATTATTTACCTCTAAGACGTAATGTTTACCTATGTACACAGTGCAATATTTCGACAAAGGATGATCAGTTGACCAACCTTATAACCATGTGGCTTCGCCACTACGTGAAACTAATATATTTGGTAAAAATAACACAACCGTATATACCTATAAATCACAAAGAATAAAATAAAAAAGTCAAAAAAGATCATGGGTTTTTATTTTTAAAATTATAAATGGGTCCAGAAATGAGTTTTTATTATGTAAGGTGAGTTAGTGAAGTGGCAGCTACTTGTGTTTTTCGGAACCAAATTTAGCATTTTCTAGGATTTATATATTTTGCGATATATAAGTATTATTGGGTTAGTTTTCCATTACAAAAATTTAGTTTAAAGTCGTTATGATAATTCGTCAAATTAACGCTACATTCTGTGGCTGGTTTTTTATTTTCTAAATGTTTGTTCATCAGATTTAATGGTTTGAAGATGTTGGAGATGTTGAGGGACAAAAGACTTATGTTTGTTGGAGACTCAATACAAAGAGGCATGTTTGATTCAATGGTTTGCCTAATTCAATCAGTGATTCCAGATGGTGACCATTCCCTTAAAAGAGTTCCTCCAAGAAAGATTTTCAGAATTGAGGTCCTTAATTACTTTCTGTAACAATTGTGGTAGCAAAATTCTTCTAGCTTAAAAAATTAGGGTGACAATTTGACTCCAAACTTATTTAATCCCGTCCAACTAGCTCATTTATTGAATTCAGTCCATCTTGACCTACTCCATCTAAAGTTGGGTTGATTCTTAGTCCATATTGATATCTTTAAAATAATTTTTTTTTGTTTGATATATATAACTATAACAAAAGAAACAAAAAGTCTTATTTAATAATTAAATAATTTATAATAAAATAATACACATTAATTAAAGTTTGATAAGAGTTGGACGCAAGTATCTTATTCCATGTTACTATTATTTGGTACTACTTATCATTTATCTCTCCCTTTTTCTTTTCTCTTTCTTTTTTCTTCCTTTCTTGCTTTCCTCTTCTTCTTCTTACCCTTTTTGAGTCGAGAGTCTATTGGAAACAACCTCTCGACCTGCATTAGGTAGGAGTAATTAAGGTTTGCGTACAGACTACCCTCCCCAGACCCTACCTGTTGAGATCATACTGGGTTTGTTGTTGTTGTTGTTGTTGTAAGAGTTGGACGCGGTCCATCTCAGCCTAAGTACCTTTTGGGCGGGTCCCATTTATTGGCTCATTCCATTTTGACCTGCCCAAAATCAGCCATCCCGCCCATTTGATCCCCTAAACAAAACCAATCTAAGCATATATATTTGCACACCATTTGTCACCTCAAATTGTGAATATTTAGTTGCTTTTGTGTTTCAGGAATTTAACGCATCGATTGAGTATTACTGGGCTCCTTTTATAGTTGAATCCATTTCAGATCATGCAACTAAACATACTGTAATGAAGAGGCTAGTTAAGCTTGACTCTGTAGAAAAACATCAAAAACTTTGGGAAGGAGTTGATTTCTTGGTGTTTGAAAGCTATGTTTGGTGGATGCATAAACCTTTGATCAATGCAACGTAAGTACGTACGCACCTTAATTTCTCATTGAAATGAAATAATAACTGTGCACTGTGTCACTTGAGTCTAACTTGTATAATATACCAACTGATTTTGTTTTTGCAGATATGGATCTCCTGACTATGTTCGAGAATATAACGTGACCACAGCATACAGATTGGCTTTGGAAACTTGGGCAAATTGGATAGAGTCAAGCATTAATCCTCATAAACAAAAGGTCTTCTTTGTCACCATGTCCCCAACACATTTATGGTAAGACAACTGATTAATGAATGTTCTGTCTCGAATTTTTTTTATAATGTCGGTACTCGGTCAACTTGTGCACCTATAGACTATCCTATAGAGCATCAATGTTATCTCCTATCAGCACATTTATCAAGTAACTTTACCCACTAAATTATATGCCGTCTCCGACCTTTATCTCCATTTTGGAGATCCCTATTTTGGGATAACTTATTTCAACTATTCCTTCATTTTTCTCCCCAAAAGAGAATAATCTTTTTTATATTCTTCTCTCTCTTCTATATTATATTATTATCTTTTATTTTAATTTTTATATTTTAAATTTCATTAAACAAATTTCATCTTTTATTTTCATTAATTTATAATTTCCATTAAAACAATTCCATAAAATTTTAAATAATATAATTTGTAAGCAATTATTATAGATTAACTAATAATTCAAATAAAAGTGAAATCATTGTGATACAAGATTAATTAAATACATATTACATAACGATAAAATTCATTCGAAATACTACATAAATATTCAACTTCAACCTCTAGTATTCTCCCATAAATGATCTATTAATGCATTACGAAGTGCAAAATGAGCATCTTTGTCCTTAATTCTTCTATGTCGAGCTAAAAATTCTTGAAATCATTGATTTTCATCTGCTGTCATTTCTACTGTTGGAGGTGGACCTTCCAAATCATCTTGAATTGGTGCATTAAGATCACGCGCATTCTCGATTATCATGTTGTGCAGTATAATACATGTAGTCACTATAGCATGTAGCACTTCTTTTTTCCAAAAACGTGAGGGTCCTGCAACAATTGCAAAACGTTGTTGCAAAACTCTCAATGCACGTTCAACATCATTTCGACATGATTCTTGTTTCATCGCAAAATATTTCTTCTTGTATTTCCAATTTAATGTATTTTCAATTTCCACTCTTCAATTTTAGCAACATCTAATATTTTATATTTGCACCATTCATTTTTTTGAGATGATTATATATTTTTTGTACAATTATAACTTATAATAAAATTAACTTACAATTTTACATAAAAATAATAAATGCACGAAAACTAATTTATCAAAATAATATGCCAAAGTTAAGATGTAAAATTAATATTATAAAGATAAACATAATTAGGTATATATAAAGAGGTAAATTAAAAGAGTTAAATAATAAAATATGCATGAATAGTAATGGTGGAGATGAATAGTGTACCCCATATTTGGGGAACACTATTCATCCCCATTTTGGGGGCAAAAACGGGGGAGAGTTGGAGCTCCATTATGACAAAAATTGCCCCCATTACGGGAAAATGGGAGAGGATTGGAGATGGCCTTAGGCGGATGGAAAGAAATCACCTAGCATTTTTTATCTTTGTTGAAAGACTATTTCCAATTTCTTGGTAAATCGATGGTTGTTGACCAACTTGCACGCAGTTTTACAATAACTTCGTCCACTACGACTTAGACAAATGTGAAGAAACCACCTAGTATTTTTTGTATCTATTTAAAATTTTGTCGAATCAAACCAACTTGAAAATTGTCTCTATTTTTTCTATAATGATGGTTTCCCGGCTTGTTTGCACCTATCAGCTCCCACTAGCACAAATATCTGGTAAATACAAGGACAAAGCTAGCATGTCATAAATGAATTGGTTCTAATATTCATATCATGTCAATCTAATAATCTAAAAAACTCATAAGCTTCAAATTCCGAGTCAATAAACATGTCCACCAAAGTGTAGATAGATAGAAAAAATCACCAAACCTTTTGTGTCTCTAATTAGATATTCTATCCCCAAATTGACATACCATCTGTAGTCTACTAGCTATGCATTAAAGACAAATTATGTTCAATTGCAGGAACTGGGAATGGAATTGGAAGGGTGGAAGTGATGGAAACTGCTTTAACGAGACACAGCCGATACAAGGACGACCATATTGGGGAACTGGTTCTAATCTCCATATCATGTCAATCTTGAAAGATGTCATACAAAAGCTTCAAGTTAATGTGCGTTTTCTGAACATTACACAATTGTCAGAGTACAGAAAAGATGGACATACTTCTGTGTTTGGTGAAAGGAGAGGAAAACTCTTGACCAAAGAACAAAGATCAGATCCAAAGAACTATGCTGATTGCATTCATTGGTGCTTACCAGGGGTACCTGATACATGGAATGAGTTGTTATATGGTGTTTTGTTGCAAGATTACCGCAATCATTGACTCTATCATAGAGTTGAATTTTTGTCTTTCTTTGTCTCTCTTCCGACTGACAATCTATTCCTTGCATTGGGATCAAAAACTTCACACCACTTCTGTTTTTACTTTTATATTCTTTTTAACTTTCTTTTGGGAATGGGTGAACACAGGAGGAGAGGATATTACTGTTAGTAAAATTGATAAACAGAAACATAAAATACCTCAGAGCCCACAAGTTACTTGTGTGTTCTTAAAAAATTTAATTCTCTCATTGTTGCTCAAGATTTTGGATAAATTCTTCCGAGGATAAAATGGAATAATTACTCTGTGATAGCGGTACTACATGTTTTAGTCAATCTAATTACTATAATAAATAACGAAACAGTAAGCTTTCTGAAATAGGAACCAAAATAGAAAGTTAGTAGTCACAGAATGTCAAAATACTATCTGACAATAATTTCGGAATTAATCGAGCCCACTGAATGCACAGTGTCCTTAAGAAAATTATTCTCCTCAAGTACCCGAGGTGCTAGAATATTATCCTCACAGGATGGAATGATTTAACTCACTGGAGTGTTGGTACCAAAAACGCCGGCGAAACAGCGAACCACTCGAAGGTTGTAAAACACACTGAAAACTTTTGTGCAGAAGAAGAAGAAAAAAAAAAAAAGAAAATTTCGTAAAGAAAGATTCTGGGATTCAAGGCATATTTATAGACTTTTTGGCATTGTTTCAGAAACAACCATAGTTGTTGGAACAGGTAACGGATGCGTCGGGGGTCATGGGTTGAATTTTCGTTAATTAATTAATTGAAAGAAATTTTGTCCAAAAAGATTAATAAATCCATCGATCTTTGACCGAAGCCGAAGCCGAGCCCAGCCGAGTGAGCGACGACGACGGCGCGAGGCTTACTTTCTTTCAACCTCATTTAACACCGAGAGAAGTGCCTTCTTAATATAAGCACATTCATTTTTTTTCCACCACCAATGAGGGACACTTTGCTCTTTTCAAAGCAAAAGGAAGCTCACTTTCCCTCCACTTTCTTCCCTCCATTTCCCATTCACCAATATTTAATCCCAACAATTCCCCACATGAATGGAGAACGACTATAAGACAAACAAATGCACAGACGAGTGTGTGTTTTACATGCAAGAATTAATTGCATTTGGATAAAGAGTTTTCCCTTTGAACCTTCCGTAGTGAACTTATATCGGATATACTCGGTCAATCGGTAGATTTGATATCTTTGAACCGTCAAGCTTTGTTGTATACCTAGACAACATAAGTCACACAATTAACCCTTAACGAGCTATGGTTCTCACGGTTGTGTTCGTTTCAGCCATGAACACCGCCTGGTTTCATGAGTGCTTAGAGAATGGACCTTTACTTTCATTCCTTTTGAAGCGGCGTACACTTCACATTCACACTGGTGATTTCTAAACGTGTAATCCTATAGACACACTATCTGGTCATATCCTGCCAGACTTAGCAAATCATTAAAAGGCGTTAAGCTTTATTGACTCATAAAAAATCCTTAATGCTTTATCTCGATTTTGAACAATGTCTTCATCACGAGAATGCGTTGAGTGATTTGACAATGTTGAAATGTCATTCATAACTTTGTTTGATCTCTTTGAACCGAGCTCTTGGGATCTCCAGTCTGCTAGGTAGAGTTACCGCCATGATGACTTGTCCTTGGCCTTAACCCCATTCCCTTTGACGATATTTCAATTGCCTCTATAGATAGGCCTTTTGTTAGTGGATCCGACATGTTGTCTCTTGACTTTATGTAGTCAAACGTGATAACACCACTAGAGAGTAGTTGTCTAACAATATTGTGTCTTGTATATGATGAGATTTTTTGTTATACATAACACTCCCTGCTCTGCCTATTGCCGATTGACTATCACAATGTATACAAATAGGTGCCAAAGGTTTGGGCCAAAATGGAATATCTTTCAAGAAATTCTGGAGTCATTCAGCTTCTTCACCGGCGTTATATAAAGCTATGAATTTAGATTCCATTGTAGAACCGGCGATGCATGTTTGTTTGGATGATTTCCAAGACACTGCTCCACCCCCAATTGTGAAAACATATCCACTTGTGGATTGAACTTCAGATGATCTGGTGATCTAATTTGCATCACTATATCCCTTGATCACGGGGGGGATATTTGTTATAATGCAAAGCATAGTTTTGGGGTATGTTTCAGATACCCCAAAACTCGTTTCATTGACATCTAATGCATTTGATTAGGATTACTTGTAAACCGACTCAGTTTGCTAATAGCACATGCTATATCTGGTCGCGTACAATTCATGATATAAATCAAACTTCCCAATACTCTTGCATAGTCCAGATGTGAGTCACTTTCATCTTCATTCTTTTGAAGTGCATAACTCATGTCAATTAGAGTCTTGGCAATTTTGAAATCCAAATAATTGAACTTGCCAAGTACCTTTTTAATGTAGTGAGACTCTGATAATGCTAGACCTTGTGGAGTCTTGTGAATTCTGATTCCTAAGATCACATCAACAACTCCTAAATCTTTCATGTCGAATTTGCTAGCCAACATGCGGTTAGTAGCATTTATATATGTCATATTTTTTCTCATTATCAACATGTCATCAACATATAAACAAACAATGACTTTATGACATGGAGTGTTTTTAATGTAAACCCATTTGTCACACTCGTTGATTTTAAACCCACTGCCAACATTGTTTGGTCAAATTTGGTGTGCCATTGTTTTGGTGCTTGTTTAAGTCCATAAAGAGACTTAAGAAGTTTGCACACTTTCTTTTCTTTACCAGAAACCACAAAACCTTCAGATTGTTCCATGTAAATCTCTTCCTCCAATTTTCCATTTAAGAAAGCTCTTTTAACATCTATTTGATGGATTTCAAGACCATACACGACCTCTAGTTCCACCAACACCCTAATAGATGCTATCCTCGTTACTAGCGAGTAACTTTCAAAGTATCTAGGCCTTTCTTTTGTCTATAACCTTTGACAACAAGTCTTTTCTTATATCTGTCAATAGTGCCATCAGCTTTCATTTTTCGTCTAAAGATCCATTTCGAACCTAAAGGCTTATTTCCTGGAGGAAGATCAACCAATTCCCTTGTATGGTTATCCAAAATTTATTGAGTCTCACTATTGACTACCTCTTTCCAAAATGCTGAATCTTAAGATGACATAGCTGCTTTAAAAGTTTGAGTCTCATTTTCAAGCAAGAATGTCACAAAATCTGGTCCAAAGGAAGTAGATGTTCTTTGACGTTTGCTATGTCTTGGATCTTCTTCACGTGTAGTATTTTCCTTTGGTTATTCCCCTGTCCGTTTAGGTCTTTTACTTAACGACTCGCATTCAGTTTTATATAGATAGATGCTTTCAAAAAATTCAGCATTATCTGATTCAATTACCATATTAACATGAATTTCGGGATTATCAGATTTATGAACCAAAAACCGACATTCTTTACTGTATGTAGCATATCTAATGAGAACGCAATCCACAGTTTTTGGTATGATTTTTACCCTTTTGGGTAAAGGTATTGTACCTTTGCTAAACACCCCCACACTTTAAAATATTTCAAGTTGGGTTTTCTTCCTTTTCATTTTTCATATGGAATAAATTACGTTTTGCTATGGGGTACTCTGTTGAGTATTCGGTTAGATATAAGGATAGCTTCCCCCCACAAACTCTGCGGTAATCCGAAATTTATCAATAAAGAATTCATCATTTCCTTTAATGTCAGGTTATTCCTTTCCGCAATTCCATTGGATTGAGGTGTGCATGGTGCATTAGTTTGATGGATAATTCCATATTTCGAATATATTTCTGCAAACGGAGATTCATATTCTCCACCCCTATCACTTGTAATCATTTTGATCTTTTTATTCAATTGATTCTCCACTTCATTCTTGTATTGCTTAAATGCTTCAATTGCTTCATCCTTACTATTAAGCAAATAAACATAACAATATCAAGAGCAATCATCAATAAAAGTAATAAAATACTTTTTCCCACCTCGAGATGGTGTCCACTTCATATCACAGATGTCAGTAAGAATTAAGTATAAAGGATTTGAATTCTTTTCGACTTATAAGGATGCTTTAAAAACTTAGATTCAACACATATTTGACATTTTGATTTATTAAACTCGAATTTAGGCAATACTTCTAAATTAATTAACTTCCTCATGGTTTTGTAATTGACATGTCCTAAACGAATATTCCATAAATCATTTGACTCCAATAAATAAGAAGAAGCTGAAATTTTGTTCATACTGTCAACAACCATTACATTTAGTTTGAAAATGCCTTCTGTGAGGTAGCCCTTTCCAACATATATTCCATTCTTGCTTACAACAACTTTGTCAGTTACAAATACACATTTGAACCCATTCTTAACAAGTAAAGAATTAGAAACTATATTCTTCCTAATAGTAGGAACATGAAGAACGTTGTTGAGCGTTAACACCTTGCCGGAAGTCATCTTTAGGAATTCTTCACATAACCTTCAATCTTGGTTGTTGCAGTATTTCCCATGGAAAGTTCTTCTTCGGGATCAGCAGTAGAGTAAGTCACAAATGCTTCTTTGACAGCATAAACATGTCGAATGGCTCCAGAGTCAATCCACCACTCATTTCGATTTCCAACTAGGTTGCATTCTGAAAGAATGGCACATATATAATCAACGTCATCATTATTCTCCACTATGTTGGCATGTCCCTTCTTCTTATCCTTTTTCGAAAGACGACAATCAGGGGCTTTGTGACCACCTTTTCCATAATTGTAGCAGTTGCCCTTGAATTTCTTTTTGTTTTGCTACTTAGTCTGTCCAGAAGACCTCTTCCTCTTCTTACTTTTTGGAGCAGTCTTCTCAACGATATTAGCTCCCATTATCGTTGAATTTCCACGAGACATCTTCTCGTCTGCTTTGTTGTCTTCCTCAATCTTGAGACGAATCAAAAGATCTTTCAACTTCATTTCTCTACGCTTGTGCTTAAGATAGTTCTTGAAATCTTGCCATGAAGGAGGATAAAAGTTGAAGGCCAGGAATTCCATATTAGAGGCTCAGCTCAGTCAGGCCCAGGAAGCACCAAGGTCTTCCAGTTCTTCATATGCAGAGGTTGCTCATCTGACTAAGGAGAATGTTGATCTCAAGCAACATGTTGAGAACCTGAGGTAGAAACTGCTCGCTGAGAAAATGTCCACCAATGCTCAGATAGGTCTCGTTCTCAACACTCTTGATGCCTCTTCCAAGCCTTCTTCCTCTAGTGTCCCCTAGGCTATTCCTTCAGTGACAAGTGACTCCATTTATCTCTCTTAACAGTGTTTTGATGATGTTGTGGTGGTTGTTTTTGTTTTTGTTTTTTGGTTTGTGGATGGAAATCACAAGTACTGCTCCCATGTAAACAATTCAAATCTACTTTCATTGCTTAATGAAAACTCTCCTTCTTTTGCTGTAAATGCTTATGTATTTCTGCTTCTCTTTTCTATCGTGTTTGTGTGCACACAAGTGGCATTAGTTACCTAAGCTAGACTTATTTATGCTATTTGCTTGTTTGTGTGTTTTTTAATAATGCCAAAAGGGGAAGATAAATTGAAGGAATTAAGAAGAAGCAGGGGACAAATTGAAGGAATTAAGAAGAAGCAGGGGACTGATTAAGGGGAAAGCACAAAGTCATAGGGAACTTGTGAAGTTCCTGTTGCTTTATCTGGTATTTGTTAATCTGTATAGGATTATCAATTTTTAAGTTTGTCATCATCAAAAGGGGGAAATTGATGGGTTTATAGTACCTTAGCTTTATATTTTGATGATCTAACAAACTTACTGTCAAGAATTAGATAAAGAAACTGATACACACTTGGTACACAACTCAAACATCGGACACAAGCTAATGAGAGTTGCTATGACTTCAGAAGATAAAGAATCAACTCAGGGACCTGATCCCCTTAGGTTCCCCTGGAAACAGTACGAAGTCAACTCTCCACAGCTGGGAAGTGACTGCCTGCACTGTACACGCAAACAGTACTGCATAGTGCAACAGTCACTTCTATTGGGAAGGAATTTGTACCAACCAAGTGATTACATCATTCAAGTGATGTCATCCAAGTTGTATTAACATTAACATTAACATTACAACAAAACATCACTTGAACACTTGAGAATTCATTCAAGCACTCATAGCATCTGATAATCAAGTATTCAATTCTCGAGTGCATCAAGAACAAAGTACAACACTACTAAGGACCAGTTCCTACAACAAGTCTTTGTATGTCCTTAGTTGAGTAACTTTGTAATTGTTCTTCATTGTTATTACTACTTTGCTTATCTATAAGCATTAATTAGGAACTCTTTGTAAACCATAAACCTTAGTGTTAGTGTCATGACTAGAGTTAGTCATGAGTTGAAGTCTTTGTAATAGATGTATTGCAAAGTGGCTTGTAATAGGTGTATTACAAGTTAGTGAGTGATTAAGAGTTTAATTCCTTGGTTGTAATCTAAAAGTTTCTCATAGTGAAGTTGAAATCTTAACAGTGTAGGTCGTGATTTTTGACCCCCTTGAGCAGGATTTTTCCACGTAAAATCCCATGTGCATTTACTTACTGTTGTATTAGCTTATTCTGTGGAAATTGTTATAAGACCTGCTCTCTATACAGTTTGGTGGACCCATATATTCTATCACCTACCTTGATCATACAAAAAAAGAAATATGCAGTTGAAACAAATAGACTTTATATCTAAGAAGAAATTAAAAATAATAAAAGTTAGAGTAAAGTCCACATTTTATGTTAAGATGAAGCTAGAAGAAATAATATTTGTAACAAATAAATTATTGTATATGACTATATGACAATTAAAAGTTTAAACAAAATAATCTATTTGGAACCTTATTTTTCAAATTTTCTTCACTCCCTTAAAAGAGAGTGAACCCACACTCTTTGCCACATCAGCGTCCAGGGGATAATGACTCTCAAAATGCCAAGTTGAGGGGTGTAATTAAGACCACTAATAGTTTAAGGTTGTAACTAATAATTTGTGCCAAGTTTAGGGTTCTTTTTAGGTATTCTGCCTTTTTTAAATCAAAAAATAAGTATCAAGTGTGATTTGCCCCACCATTTGATTTTACCAAAATTCTATGATTTGTAGTGTTGGGATTAAAAATTGGTTAATGGGAAATGGAGGGAAGAAAGTGGAGGGAAAATGAGCTCCCTTTTGCTTTAAAAAGAGCAAAGTGTCCCTCATTGGTGGCGGAAAGAAAAGTGAATGTACTTATATTAAGAAGGCTCTTCTCTTGGTGTTAAATGGGTTGGAAAGAAAGTAAGAATCGCGTCGTCGTCGGCGTCGCTCGCTCAGCTCAGTCGGCTCGGATAGGACCCGCGACGCGACCCGATCCGATCAGTTTTCTTTTCCAGATTATTTTAAATCCGCCTTTTGTTTTCCCACAATATTTCAACAGAAATATTCCCACTTGTTCCAACAACTATGGCTATTTCTGAAAGGTTGCAAACCTTTTCAGAAATAGTGCCAAAAAGTCTATAAATATGCCTTGAATCCCAGAATCTTTCTTAACGAAATTTTTTGTTTTTGTTTTCTTCTGCACAAAATTTTTCAGTGTGTTTTACAGCCTTCGAGTGGTTCGTTGTTCACTGGCGTTTTTGGTAGGACACTCCGGTGAGTTAAATCGTTCTATCCTGAGAGGATAATATTCCAACACCTTGGGTACTTGAGGGGAATAATTTCCTTAAGGACAAACTGTGCATTAAGTGGGCTCGATTAGTTCCGAAATTATTTTCAGATAGTATTTCGACATTCTGTTTCTGTTTCTATTTCAGAAAGTTTATTGTTCCGTTGTTTATTATAGTAATACAGATTGACTAACAATCTTAAGAAAATTATTTTTGTATTATAATCTGTATTCTGTTTGTGAAGATTAAAACCTGTGTGGTTTTCTACTCCTGAATTTTTCTATTCAGATTTGAAGATATAAAAACTTCATAGGAGTATTGAAATTCAGAAACGATTTGAAGAACATAAACTTCATTGTTTTCTGTGAAATAATATATAAAAACTTCAATTTTTATTTATTAAACGTATTGTTTATCGTGAATTACACTACTGTTTAGTTCTATTTTTTCCATTAATTGAACGCTTCTATTGTTAACAGTGAGAAATGGAAATTGATAACATAAATATTTTCTACGACTGTTGCGGCATCGACGATAGCCTTGTCAAACAGAACTGCTGTTCCATTGACTGAGAAACCGGGGAAATTTCTGGAGCCAACTTCAAAGGGTGTTCTTCTGGCTTACTGATAACTAGGGATTTAGCCTATTATTTGCTCTCTTTTGATTAGGTTTTGGGTAAAAAATGCTAAAGGTATTCCCGAAAACTATCTTAATGTGCTTGCTTGCAGGGTTTGGTCAAAATGAGGCAAAGAAGCAAAAATAAGCTCATGAAGGAGTCAAACTTGCACAAGCCAAAGGCTGAAACTGAACCGCTGACCGCGATGGAAAGCGCAGCCGCGTAGGGTTCACCGCTGAGGCGAATACTATGACGCGGTCAACGAGATAGAGGTTCAAAGAAGCTGCAATTTAGAGCAAACACCACCACTGACCGCGCTACAAAAGTGGGGCTGCAAAAGCTTTGGCGCGACCGCGATAGGATTTACGCTGACAACGAGATAGAGATTCAGAGAGTTTGCAAAGTGGACTCAAAAAGAAGAACGTGGCCCGCGTCCAAATTATGCGGCCGTGTATTACACTTACGCGGACGCGGTCACTATTTTGTTGAGGGAGGGAAATAAGGTTCAGAGACCTTGCAACTGAAGCTGTACAGAAGAACGTGGTCCACGTCCAAATTAGGCGGCCACGAATGAAGCTAACGCGGACGCGATTGTCACGACCCAAATTCCCAACCTATGGACCGTGATGGCGCCTAACACCACACTTGCTAGGCAAGCCAATGTTAGAAATCGATTAACTAATTTTCTTAATTAATTCCTTAAGCATGAATAAATAAATTTCAAGTGGACTTAATTAACATAATTCCCAACAACCATAAAGTAAAATAATAATAATGACCAATTAAATAAAACGAACCACGAACTAATTATAATAATAACTCTAAGACTACCCCGGTATCTGGTGTCACAATCCACGAACTACTAAAGAATACTAAAAATAATAGCTGAAAGAAATAGCGTAACTGTTCTGAATATAATAAAACAGTATAGGTAGATATAGGAGAAGGCTCTCAGAATCTGCGAACGCCGCCAGATGTACCTCGTGTCTCCAAATGAATCGGGTGGTCGTTCTGAAATCCTCTACTGCTGATTAGTACGTGGATCTGTTCAAAAGAGCACAGAGTGTAGTATTAGTACAACCGACCCCATGTACTGAGTAAGTGCCGAGCCTAACCTCGGCGAAGTAGTGACGAGGCTAAGTCGGAGCTTCAACAATATAATCGATAACAACAATAAATAAGAAAACCGAAAAGAAATCTAAACAAATAAATAAATAAGTGCTGCAACAAAATAAAATAACTCAGTTATAACCAATTCTCAAATAACTCTTCAAAGATCCAAACTTTAACTTTGAATAAAAATAGTACTGAAATATTTAAGAGTAGTAAAATAGACATTTAACTTTTCAAAATTTTTATTTTCTTTTTCTTTAAAAATCAGTAAAATATAAATGTCCCCCCCTTATCGCTCTTTGTTGCGGCGTGCAACCCGCTCCCACCTGTCTCCCTTATTACTCCTCCCTAAAATATTACCCTTATTACTCTTGTTGCAGCGTGCACCCCGATCCCACCTATCCACCCTTATCACTCCTTGTTGCGGCGTGCAACCCGCTCCCACCAAACATATTATATCAATTTATTCAAAATTTTACAATTTAGGCCAAGCCTTTCACAATACTTTTGTCTCAACAATTATAAATAATAAACTACATTTTTCTCATAACTTCATCAATAACCTCTCAACCATGAAGCCAACAGAAACATCAAAATATATACCTTTGTTTCCTAATACCAACCTCTCAACCATGTTTATATCACAAGAAAACCAGCTCAAACAACCCATACTCTTTCCAAATAGTCACAACAGTAACTAACAACAATTTAACAAGGCCAAATAGTCATAGAAACAATAATGAACATATCATAGTTAAGACAATGATCAAATAAGTGGGGAACAGGAAAGGGGATCATGTTTAATAACCAATTTGGGTGGTGCATAGATACCCGTCGCCACACCTATACACCACGCTCATGCATTTCACATAACAAACAAGTGGGAATTCCTATTCCCTCAAGCCAAAGTTAGACCAAACACTTACCTCAATTCCGCAGGCCACTCAATGCTCAACTATTGCTTTTCTTTTTGAATTCACCTCTAACTTGCTCGAATCTAATCAAAATTAACTTAATATCATTAAGTAATGCTAAAGGAACTAACATTATTGAAAAATATAATTTTTCCTAAGTTTTCTAAAAAAAAAGTAAAAATACGACCCCAGACCCGCTTGGTCTAAATTCGGGGTTCGGACCAAATTACGTTTGCCCATTTACCCACGAACCAAAATATGCTATTAGTTTTGAAATCCGAGCTTAATTTGATATAAAAATTCAATTTTTAAAAAACTCCCTAATTCTACCCAAATCCTAGACTTTTACCATGAAAGTCCTTTGTTTTTGCTTTAAAAGTGATGCAAAATAAAAAGAAATTGAAAAAACAAGGTTTGGATTTGATTACCTATGAATTGGGGATGAAGATTGTTGAAGAAAAATCTTTTTTAGGGCTGGAACCTCGAAAAATTGGAGAAGAAAGGGTTCTGCCCGGTTTTTTTAAAAGTATTTATAATAGCTGGGCGGAAGACCTGTGCGATCGCGATGCCTGGGCCGCGATCGCATAGCGTATGGGATATGGTGAACCGCGATCGCGAGAGGGAGGGTGCGATCGCATAGAGCACTGACCTCCCCCTCCCCCAGGCCCGTTTAACCCTTCGCGATCGCAGAGCTGGAGGTGCGATCACATAACTTAGCCTGGGTGAGCATTGCGTTTACGTCCCTGGTGCTGCGTTCGCATAGCACAAGATGGGGACTCCTTTTGAGCCTACACTATGCGATCACAGACATACTTATGCGATCGCATAGAGTAAAGATCTGGGCACCAGCAAACTAGAAAAAACCAGCAACTTCTCTAAGTGAAAAACACTCCCTGGCATATCCGAAACTCACCCAAGCCCTCGGGGCTTTAAACAAATCATGCATGCAAGTCTAAAAACATGATACGGACTTGCTCGTGCGATAAAATCATGAAAATAACATGTAAATCTATGAATTAAACCTCAAAACTCATCATTTTCAACAAAAACTCTTAAAGTTCATAATTTCTCAACCGGGTGTCCGAATCACGTCAAACGAACTCCGATTTTCACCAAATTTCACAGTTAACCTTTAAATATCATGACAAAGATGTACCGGGCTCCGGAACCAAAATACGGACCCGATACCAATGATTTTTAGCATTATTTCATTTCTTTAATTCATGAACATTTCAGCAAAACAATTTCTTTCAAAAATGGATTTCTAAGGCTTGGGACCTCGGAATTCATTTTCGGGCATATGCTCGAGTCTCATATTTTACTGCGGACCTCCCGGGATTGTCGGAACACGGATCTGGGTCGGTTTACTCAAAATGTTGACCCATGTCAACTTTTATCAAATTTAAATTCTAAAAATCACTATTTCTCATATTTTCACCTTAAAAGCTTTTCGGTTTCACGCCTGGAATGTGCACACAAATCGTGGTATTTAATTTTAGTATTTTTATGTCTATTAAGCATGGAACATAGTCTAATTTTATAAAATGAACCCTTGGGTCATCACAATATCCACCTCTAAAACACACGTTCGTCCTCGAACAGACATAGAAAATTACCTGAAGTGACGAACAAGTGTGGGTATCTCCTCTGCATGTCTGACTCAGACTCCCAAGTAGCTGCCTCAACGGGCTGGTCTCTCCACTACCCTCGAACTGAAGGAAAACTCTTAGATCTAAATTGGCGAAACTGCCGGTCTAAGATAGATACCGGCTCCTCCTCATAAGTCAAGTCTTTGTCCAACTGGACAGAGCTGAAATCTAACACGTGGGATGGGTCACCATGATATTTCCGGAGCATAGACACATGGAATACCGGATGAACTGAGGATAACCTTGGAGGCAATGCAAGTCTGTAAGCTACCTCCCCACCTTATCAAGAATTTCAAATGGCCCTATATACCTAGGGATCAACTTGCCCTTCTTCCCAAACCTCATAACACCCTTCATGGGCGACACACGAAGCAATACTCTCGATCCAACCATGAGCGCTACATCACGAACCTTACGATCAGCATAACTCTTCTGCCTAGACTGAGCCGCACAAAGTCTCTCCTAAATAATCTTGACCTTATCTAAGGCCTCCTGAACCAAGTCGGTACCCAACAACCGAGCCTCTCCTGACTCGAACCATCCAACTGGCGATCTGCACCGTCTACCATATAACGCCTCATAAGGAGCCATCTGAATGCTCGACTGATAACTATTATTATAAGCAAACTCCGCTAACGGCATGAACTGATCCCATGAACCTCCAAAATCAATAACACAAGCGCGAAGCATGTCCTCTAATATCTGAATGGTACATTCAGACTGCCCGTCAGTCTGAGGGTGAAATGCCGTACTCAACTTCATTTGGGTACCCAACTCACGCTGAACTGCCCTCCAAAAGTGCGAAGTAAACTGCGTACCCTGATCAGAAATGATAGACACGGGCACCCCATGAAGGCGAACAATCTCCCGAATATACAACTCAACCAACCGCTATGAAGTATAAGTACTAGCCACAGGAATGAAGTGTGCTGACTTAGTCAGCCCGTCCACAATAACCCAAACCGCATCGAATTTCCTCTGAGTCCGTGGGAGCCCAACAACGAATTCCATAGTGATACGCTCCCACTTCCACTCAGGAATCTCTATCTGCTGAAGCAAACCACCAAGTCTTTGATGCTCATATTTTACCTACTAACAATTTCAACCTTCTCCACCAAAATAATGCTGTTTCAAATCTTGGTACATTTTTGCTACACCTGGGTGAATAGTTGTGAGCCTCCTCAAGGATCAATTCATGGAGGCCATCAACATTAGGCACACACAACCTACCCTGCATCCTCAAAACGCCATCATCTCCAACTGTAACCTGCTTGGCATCGCCGTGCCAAACCGTGTCCCTAAGGACCGCCAAATGTGGGTCATCATCCTGCTGCTCTCGGATACGATCAATTAGAGAAGACCTAGCGACAGTATAAACTAGAACACTGCTGGGGAAATATCCAACCTCACGAACTGATTAGCCAAAGTCTGAATGTATGAAACCAACAGTCTATTGCCAACTGGGATATATGCAAGACTGCCCATACTCACCGCCTTTCTACTCAATGCATCGGTCACCACATTGGCCTTCCCCGGGTGATACAATATAGTGACATCATAATCTTTTAACAACTCTAACCACTTCCGCTGCCTCAAATTTAGATCTTTCTGCTTGAATAAGTACTGGAGGTTGCGATGGTCAGTAAAAATCTCACACGATACGCCATAAAGATAATGCATCCAAATTTTCAAAGCATGTACAATAGCTGCCAACTCTAAATCATGAACATGGTAATCCTTCTCATGGACTTTCAACTGACGAGATGCATACGCGATCGCCCTGCCATCCTGCATCAACACTGCTCCAAGGACAACTCGAGAAGCATCACAATATACCGTGAAAGAACCCGAATCTGATGGTAACACCAACACCAGTGCTGAAGTCAAGGCTATCTTGAGCTTTTGGAAGCTCGCCTCGCACTCATCTAACCATGTAAATGGGGCACCTTTCTGAGCAATTTAGTCATTGGGTCTGATATGGATGAAAACCCCTCCATAAAACGACAGTAGTAACCGACCAAACCCAAGAAACTCCTAATCTCCGTGATTGTGGTGGGTCTAGGCAAGTTCTTGACTGCCTCTATCTTCTTAGGATCAACTTGAATACCCTCAGCTGATACGATATGACCAAAAAAGGCTACTGAATCTCACTAGAACTCACATTTAGAAAACTTAGCATACAACTGATTATCCCTCAAAGTCTGGAGTGCTATACAGAGATGCTGCTCATGCTCTTCCCGACTGCGAGAGTATATAAGAATTTCATCAATGAACACGATCACAAAAGAGTCCAGATGGGGCTTGAAAACCGGATTCATTAAGTCCATAAAGGCCGCTGGAGCATTAGTCAGCCCAAAAGACATAACCAAAAATTCATAGTGCCCATACCTCCTACGAAAGGCTGTCTTAGGGATATCAGACGTCCTAATCTTCAATTGATGGTAGCCTGACCTCAAATCAATTTTCGAAAACACTCTAGCACCCTGAAACTGATCAAATAGGTCATCAATCCTTGGCAACAGATATTTATTCTTGATAGTAACTTTATTCAGCTGCCTGTAGTCTATGCACATTCCCATTGACCCATCTTTCTTCTTTACAAACAAAACCGGCGCACCACAAGGCGAGACACTAGGTCTTATGAAACCCTTATCTAGCAAATCTTGTAATTGTTCTTTCAACTCTTTCAGTTATAGTGGGGCCAACCGATATGGAGGAATGGAAATGGGATGAGTGCCTAGAGCCACATCAATATAGAAATCAATATCCCTGTCGGGCGGCATACCCGGCAGGTCTGCAAGAAATACCTCAGGAAATTCACGCACGATAGGAACAGACTCTATAGAAGAAACCTCAGCATCAGAATCACGAATATGATTCAAATACGCCAAACATCCTTTATCCACCATGCGCCGAGCCTTGGCATATGAAATTACCCGGCTGGGAGAACGACTAGGAGTCCCTTTACTTTCTAATCGAGGCAACCCCGGTAAGGCTAAGGTAACCGTCTTGACGTGACAGTCTAAAATGGCATAGTAAGGTGACAACCAATCCATGCCCAATATAATATCAAAGTCAACCATGTCTAGAAGTAAAAAATCAACACTAGTTTCCAGACCTTTAATGACCAGCACGCACGAACGATACACTCGATCTACCACAATAGCATCCCCCACTGGCGTAGAAACATAAACAGGAACACTCAAGGGCTCACGAGGCACATTTAAATATGAGGCAAAATAGGAGGAAACATACAAATAAGTAGACCCCGGATCAAACAAAATGGAAGTAGCTTTATCACAAACTGAGATGATACCTGTAATAATAGCGTCGGAGGATTCTGCCTCAGGCCTATCTGGAAAAGCATATAGTCGGGGCGGAGCCCCACCACCCTGAACCTTACCTCTGGGAGGACCTCCACCTTTAGCAGGATGAACTCCACCTCTAGCTATCTCTCCTCCACCTCTAACATTCTGGCCTCTACCTCTGACTACCTGACCCCTACCCTTTACTGGCTGGGCTGGTGGTACTGCATCTAGTGCCGAAACTATGGAACGAGAACCCTAGTATTGATGCTGACTTCTAAAAAATCTAGGACAAGCTCTCTGAACATGCCCATATTCACCACACTCAAAACGTCCCTCCTGATATGAGGACTGACTCTGACGAACCGGCTGACCACGATAATAACTCTGCAGAGGAGGTGCTCTAATAGGAGCTGAAGGAACATTGTAGACTGGATGAGCAGAAGGAGGTGCATAAGAACCACGACCCCCTGAAGTACCATGTGAAACCTGTAGTGCTGAATGGAATGGCCTAGATGAATGGACTCTGCTAAATGAAGTCCCGCCTCTAGATGAGGCACCACTGAAAACACCGGAATGGCGAGGTCTCTTGTATAACCCCTGACCTCCCATCCCAAGAAATGACTCAACCCTCCTAGCTATATTAGCTGCATCATGAAGAGAAATCTTGGATCCTGTCTCCTTGGCCATCTGCAACCTGATGGGCTGAGCAATGCCATCAATAAACCGTCTGACCCTTTCCCTCTCGGTAGGCAATATAAGCATAGCATGTCCAGACAGATCCACAAAATGAGTCTCATACTGATTCACCATCATGTTACCCTGCCGGAGTCGCTCAAACTGACGACGCTTATCCTCTCGAATAGTGACAGGTACGAACTTCTCCAAAAAGAGATAAGAAAACTGATCCCAAGTCAGAGCTGGTGATCCCACTGGCATAGTCAACAAATAATCTCTCCACCATTTCTTGGCGGAACCAGTCATCTGAAAAGCTGCAAAATCGACCCCATTGGTCTCCAAAATACCCATATTACGCAACACCTCATGACAATTGTCCAGATATTCCTGAGGGTCCTTTGAAGTAGCACCACTGAAATGGATACGAAATAGCTTAATGAACCTGTCAAGTCTCTACAAAGCATCCGATATCATGGCTTCCCCATTACCAGGCGACACTGCTGCAACTGGCTAAATTACCCAAATGGGATTAGCCACCGGAGTCTGAACCTGGGGAGTAGTCTGAACTAGAGTGTGGGTAGTAGGAGTCGGGACCCCTCCTCCAGCCTGAGATACGGATGCTGCAACAGGAAAGGTTCCAGTCTGGGCCACACTCTCCATAAGGCCCACTAAACGGACCAAAGCATCTTGAAGAACTGGGGTAGCAATAAACCCCTCGGGAACCTGAGCTGGTCTCGTTGGGACAGTCTGAGTCGAAACCCCCTCATTAATCTCAAAATGGGGTTCCTCAGTTGTGGCTGCTGCCTGAGCAATGGGCTGAGTCCTGCCACTGCCTCGGCCTCGGGCGTGGCCTCGGCCTCTGCCCCTAGTAGGATCTGCTGCTGCTAGAGATCCGGAATTCTGGTCAGCAGAAGATGAAGCACGTGTTCTCGCCATCTACGAGAGAATAGAAGAATCCAAATCAGTATTTGAGATACAAGAATCGCACGATAGAATAGAAAAAAAAATAGAGTTGTTTCCTAACTCAATAGCCTCTGAGAGATAAGTACAGACGTCTCCGTACCGATCCTTCAGACTCTACTAAGATAGTTCGTGGATTGTGGGACCTAAGTAAACCTAGGGCTCTGATACCAACTTGTCACGACCCAAATTCCCAACCTATGGACCGTGATGGCGCCTAACACCACACTTGCTAGGCAAGCCGATGTTAGAAATTGATTATCTAATTTTCTTAATTAATTCCTTAAGCATGAATAAATAAATTCCAAGTGAACTTAATTAGCATAATTCCCAACAACCATAAAGTAAAATAATAATAATGACCAATTAAATAAAACGAACCACGAACTAATTATAATAATAACTCTAAGACTACCCAGGGTTATGTGTCACAATCCACGAACTACGAAAGAATACTATAAATAATGGCTGAAAGAAATAGTGTAACTGTTCTGAATATAATAAAATAGTGTAGGTAGATATAGGAGAAGACTCTCGGAATCTGCGAACGCCGGTAGATGTACCTCGTGTCTCCAAATGAATCGGGTGGTCGTCCTGAAATTCTCTACTGCTGATTAGTACCTGGATCTGTGCAAAAGAGCACAGAGTGTAGTATCAGTACTACCGACCCCATGTACTGAGTAAGTGCCGAGCCTAACCTCGGAGAAGTAGTGATGAGGCTAAGGCGGGGCTTCAACAATATAATCGATAATAACAATAAATAAGAAAGCCAGAAAGAAATCTAAACAAATAAATAAATAAGTGCTGCAACAAAATAAATTAACTCAGCTATAACCAATTCTCAAATAACTCTTCAAAGATCCAAACTTTAACTTTGAATAAAAATAGTACTGAAATATTTGAAGAGTAGTAAAATAGACATTTTAACTTTTCGAAACTTGAATTTTCTTTTTCTTTTAAAATAAGTAAAATATAAATGTCCTCCCTTATCGCTCCTTGTTGCGGCGTGCAAGCCGCTCCCACCTGTCCTCCCTTATTACTCCTCCCTAAAATATCACCCTTATTACTCCTGTTGTGGCGTGCAACTTGCTCCCACCAGACATATCATATCAATTTATTTAAAATTTCACAATTTAGGCCAAGCCTTTCACAATACTTTTGTCTCAATAATTATAAATAATAAACTACTTTTTTCTCATAACTTCATCAATAACCTCTCAACCATGAAACCAACAGAAACATCAAAATATATACCTTTGTTTCGTAAAAACAATACCAACCTCTCAACCATGAAACCAACAGAAACATCAAAATATATACCTTTGTTTCGTAAAAACAATACCAACCTCTCAACCATGTTTATATCACAAGAAAACCAGCTCAAAACACCAATACTCTTTCCAAATAGTCACAACAATAACTAACAACAATTCAACAAGGCCAAATAGTCATAGAAACAATAATGAACATATAATAGTTAAGACAATGATCAAATAAGTGGGGAACATGAAAGAGGATCATGTTTAACAACCAATTTGGGTGGTGCATAGATACTCGTCAGCACACCTATACACCACTCCCATGCATTTCACATAACAAACAAGTGGGGAGTCCTATTCCCTCAAGCCAAAGTTAGACCAAACACTTACCTCAATTCCGTAGGCCACTCAATGCTCAACTATTGCTTTTCCTTTTGAATTCACCTCTAACTTGCTCGAATCTAATCAAAATTAACTTAATATCATTAACTAATGCTAAAGGAACTAACTTTATTGAAAAATATAATTTTTCCTAAGTTTTCTCAAAAAAAGTAAAAATCCGACCCCGGGCCTGCTTGGTCTAAACTCAGGGTTCGGACCAAATTACGTTTACTCATTCACTCACGAACCAAAATATGCTATTAGTTTTGGAATCTTAGCTTAATTTGATATAAAAATTCAATTTTTACAAAACTCCCTAATTCTACCCAAATCCTAGATTTTTACCATGAAAGTCCTTTGTTTTTGCTTTAAAAGTGATGCAAAATAATAAGAAAATGAAAGAACAAGGTTTGGAATTGATAACCTATGAATTGGGGATGAAGATTATTGAAGAATAATTGTTTTTAGGGCTGGAACCTCGAAAATTTAGAGAAGAAAGGGTTCTGCCCGGTTTTTTTAAAAGTATTTATAGTAGCTGGGCGGAAGAGCTGTGCGATCGCGATGCCTGGGCCGCGATCGCATAGCGTATGGGAGATGGTGAACCGCGATCGCAAGAGGGAGGGTGCAATCGCATAGAGCACTGACCTCCCCCTCCCCCAGGCATGTTTAACCCTTCGCGATCGCAGAGCTGGGGGTGCGATCGCATAGCTTTGCCTGGGTGAGCTTTGCGGTCGCGTCCCTGGTGCTGCGTTCGCATAGCACAACCTGGGGACCCCTTTTGGGTCTACACTATGCGATCATAGACATACTTATGCGATCACATAGAGTAAATATCTGGGCACCAGCAAACCAGAAAAAATCTGCAACTTCTCTAAGTGAAAAACACTATGTGGCCTATCCGAAACTCACCCGAGCCCTCGGGGCTCTAAACAAATCATGCACGCAAGTATAAAAACATCATACAGACTTTCTCTTGCGATAAAATCATAAAAATAACATGTAAATCTATGAATTAAACCTCAAAACTAATCATTTTCAACAAAAACTCTTAAAGTTCATAATTTCTCAACCGGGTGTCCGAATCACGTCAAACGAACCCCGTTTTCACCAAATTTCACAGTTAACCTTTAAATCATGACAAAGCTGTACCGGGCTCCGGAACCACAATACGGACCCGATACCAATGATTTTTAGCATTATTTTCTTTAATTCATGAACATTTCAGCAAAATAATTTCTTTCAAAAATTAATTTCTAAGGCTTGGGACCTCGGAATTCATTTTCGGGCATACGCCCGAGTCCCATATTTTACTGCGGACCTCTCGGGATCGTCGGAACAGGGATACGTGTCAGTTTAATCAAAATTTTACTCAAGTCAATATTTATCAAATTTAAATTCTAAAAATTACTATTTCTCATATTTTCACATAAAAGCTTTTCGGTTTCACGACCGAAATGCGCACGCAAATTGAGGTATTTAATTTTAGTCTTTTTATGGCTATTAAGCATAGAGCGGATTCTAATTTTATAAAATGACCCATTGGGTCATCACAGCGGTGGATTTTACACTATCCACGAAAGGAATCTCAGCCCAGATTCAAAAGTAGAGAAACGCAGAGCGTGCTCGTTATCGCGCGGCTGCGAAAGGCCAGGTGCCGACGCGCCCATTATTACGCGGTTAGCGAAACATCCGTAGGGGCATTTTCGTCCCAAAATTTGGGTTCTGTATAAATAGATCTTTTTGACATTTTTAGGTTAAGTTTTGTAGTAGGGAGCTCGTGAACAGCCGTACTTTACCACTTTGAGTAATTTTAGCTTGTATCTTTAGATTTTCTTCTCGTATTTGAATTTTATGGCTTATATTACATCTCAATCTTTGATTTCTACCATTATTATGAGTAGCAAGACCCATTAGCTAGGGTTGAGACCCAACCCTAGTGTTGGTATTTAATGGGTCTTCAATTTTAGGGCTTAATTATTGATGGGTTAGAGATATTTAGCTTGTTTCATGCTTTGATTGTAGAATTGGTTGTTGCAAACACTGATTCGTGCCTTTTTGACTTAGGCTCCTCTTGACAAAGAGGGCCCAAGTCTAAGAAAAATAAGCTAACAAGGAATTGGGGTGAATTCAAGAGATTGATAGCCCAAATTAAAGGGTTAAACCTAGAGATAGTAATACCCGACTTGAGACAATTTGCTTGCATTGTTTGAACACCCATTTAGGCTTGCGAAAGCCAAATCGGGCAAAGTCACTCAAATTACCGAGAGGTATAGAGTGAGTGTTTGTTAGACCCTTAATAAAGCTGTTCGGCAAGCGGCACGACATTGGCATGGGCCTTGCCTTTGGCCTATGTGCGGGAGGAAAAATCAACATGCGGGACAATGCGGGCATTGTCGATGGCAACAAGCTGTTGCAAGAGCTAGTGTGATGGATAACACTACTATTTGAGGGCTAGGGTGTGACGGACTACACCAAGACATGAGCGGGCTATGTACAAGCAAGGGCCAAGACCTTGGCAGGACAAGGCGGGCGAAATGGGAGCTTGACACGGCAAAGCGGGAAAGACCTTAGGCACTAAAACATGAGGGCTTAATGCCAAGGCAGTGGCAGTGGCAACTTGGTGTTGCTTTGGCTTAGGTGAGCGGGATGGCACCTAAGGAACTTGTTGGCAAATGACTTGATGCTAAATATCAGCGTGGCATTGGATGCGGGCAAATTTGGTCAAGTGCGGGCGACTTGAAATGAACAAGCGACTATGTCAGCGGGTGTGCGTGTGGCTAAGTCATGGGCGACAAGCTATGATGTTGGCATTTAACGGAAGCAGTGTCAAAGACAAGGCTGGGCGCAATGCCAGCCTTGTGCGTGCAGGGAGCTGGCCGGAAACATGCACATGCAGTTGCACATGAAGCGGTTATCGAGTGTGCTGCGCACATGCTGAGTAGTGGGCAGTTACAACTGCCATGTCCAAAAGAGTTGCTGATAATGGGGCTAAGTCCTTGCTCGTTTCTAGGCATGTTCTAGCATGTCTTGCACGTTTTTGATAATGGGTGATCATGGCCTATCAGTTGGGGGTGTCAACTGAATTAGGAAAACTGTTTTGGGGCTAGCTACACTATATATATTTGTGCTAGCAGCCCAAAAATGGGGAGATTGTCTAGTGAGGGAATTAGACAAAGATGTAGGCACAAGAGTGTCTATGTCAAGGCTTGATCATGGCAAATTATGTGCCATTGCATTGCCAAACGAGTGGGTGGCACAATACGTCTTAGGCATGAGCCTTTATGGGGCAGTTTCGTGCAAGAGTCGGCTATTTTGTGAGTTGGTGTTTGCCAAGGGTGGCAGTACCTTGGCCAAACTCGAGAGTTTCCTTTGTTATTAATTTATTATAAAAGGTTGGGGAAGGGTTCTCGTAATTCTTCTTGTGCCTTTACTTATTCTTGTTGCCTTAAAATTATTCTAAGTGCCAAACCTCTAATGCAAAACAAAATCGGGTAAGGCTGAGCCAAGTTGAGACTTGACTGCCGCACAAGGGGCAGCATTTTTGGCGGACTGAAAACGCCCCTGTGACAACTGGTATCAGAGCGGAGCAGGTTCATAATGAGGCGAGACGTCCATGGACAAGACGGCAAGACAAGGGTTCAGTGTGCTTGTTCGTGGAAGGGACTGTCCGGTCTTGGAAAATTCAAAAAAGGCAAGGAAGGCTATGGTGCAGATTTTCGAGTTGAGGGTTGCCAAAAATCAGTGATGGGTTCTTTCAAATCAAATCAGTTGCGTGCTGGATTTGCGGTTGGAACGACGGGCAGGAAAGACAAAGGAGAAAATACGTTGCACTTGAGGGAAAGGACAACGTAATTCTCAAAAGGGTGCTGAACTGTGATGTCTTTGCAAATAGCGAGCATGTGTTGGAAACTATTCGACGAGGGCGTCGAATTCAACTGGTCGGGGTGGTTTGTTAGACCCTTAATAAAGCTGTTCGGCAAGTGGCACGGCATTGGAAAGGATTTGGCATGATGACCTTGCCATTGGCCTATGTGCGGGAGGGAAAATCAACATGCGGTACAATGCGGGCATTGTCGATGGCAACAAGCTGTTGCAAGAGCTAGTGTGACGGATGACACTACTATTTGAGGGATAGGGTGTGACGGAATTCACCAAAACATGAGCGGGCTATGTACAAGCAAGGGCCAAGACCTTGGCAGGACAAGGCGGGCGAAATGGGAGCTTGACACGGCAAAACGGGAAAGACCTTAGGCACTAAAACATGAGGGTTTAGATCCAAGGTAGTGGCAGTGGCAACTTGGTGTTGCTTTGGCTTAGGTGAGCGGGCTGGCACCTAAATAACTTGTGGGCAAACGACTTGATGCTAAATATTAGCGTGGCATAGGATGCGGGCAGATTTGGTCAAGTGCGGGCGACTTGACATGAACAAGCGACTATGGCAGCGGGTGTGCGTGTGGCTAAGTCATGGGCGACAAGCTGTGATGTTGGCATTTAACGGAAGCAGTGTCAAAGACAAGGCTGGGCACAATGCCAGCCTTGTGCGTGCAGCAGCTGGCCGGAAACATGCACATGCAGTGCACACGAAGCGGTTATCGAGTGTGCTGCGCACATGCTGAGTAGTGGGCAGTTACAACTGCCATGTCCAAAGGAGTTGCTGATAATGGGGCTAATTCCTTGCACGTTTCTAGGCATGTTCTATCATATCTTGCACGTTTTTGATAATGGGTGATCATGGCCTATCAGTTGGGGGTGTCAACTGAATTAGGAAAACTGTTTTGGGGCTAGCTACACTATATATATGTGTGTTAGCAGCCCAAAAATGGGGAGATTGTCTAGTGAGGGAATTAGACAAAGATGTAGGCATAAGAGTGTCTATGTCAAGGCTTGAGCATGGCAAATTATGTGCCATTGCCTTGCCAAATGAGTGGGTGGCACAATACGTCTTAGGCAAGAGCCTTTATGGGGCAGTTTTGTGCAAGAGTCGGCTATTTTGTGAGTTGGTGTTTGCCAAGGGTGGCAGCACCTTGGCCAAACTCGAGAGTTTCCTTTGTTATTCATTTATTATAAAAGGTTGGGAAAGGGTTCCCGTAATTCTTCTTGTGCCTTTACTTATTCTTGTTTCCTTAAAATTATTCTAAGTGCCAAACCTCTAATGCGAAACAAAATCGGGTAAGGCTGAGCCAAGTTGAGACTTGACTGCCGCACAAGGGGCAACATTTTCGGCGGACTGAAAATGCCCCTGTGACAACTGGTATCAGAGCGGAGCAGGTTCGTAATGAGGCGAGACGACCATGGACAAGACGGCAAGACAAGGGTTTGGTGTGCTTGTTCGTGTGAAGGTATCGCGATCCCAATCATAACAAGCTAGTCCTAGATTCTCGACCCCATTAGATACTTGCCTAGGCGGAAGTCACTTCCCTAGTGCTTTTTATCATTTGAAAAACTTTCACAAAAATATCGTACTTAGACTATTTTTAGCAATCAATAGCATTGAAATTAGAATAGAATCAATCCCAACCATGGTTAGAAGTGCAATTAGAAACAACACGCACAACTAGTTTAGGTAGAAACCCAACTCCCTACCAATATTAACTCCCTATGGATATAGATCAAGACCTATCGGGTAAAACTGCATCGACCACTCCTCTCTACTTTATAGCGGTGTCGGGTTAGATCTGATCACTTTTTGGCGCCGCTGCCGGGGAGTTAAACGATTTTGGGTAACTCTCTGACTAGTTGTGTGTATTGTTTTTCTTTCCTTCTATTTTACTAACTTTTGTGTGTTAATCACTTTAGGTACAAAATGGTTGATCCTCTCGGCAATGTTCTCCCGGGGGAGGAGGTATATTATAATGGTGAAGATGAGGTGCATCTAGTACCTCAAGCTCAAAGAAGAGGCCGCCATGCCAATGACAATATTCCAAACCCTCCCCCACCTCCTCCACGTGCAGCTCATCGGGTGCTTCCCAATGAAGGTTATGCAAGTGCAACTGTCCCTCCCCGAATACAGGCGGGCACTTTCCATATTACAAATGGTATGTTGAACTTATTAGAGCAACGAGGGTTCTTCACAAGTGCTCCCTATCAGAATGCATATAAACATCTAAAGGTCTTTGTAGACACCTATTGGAGAAGCAAACTGACAAACGTGTCGGAGGATGCATTGAGACTGAGATTGTTCCTTTTTTCACTTAGAGGGAAAACTTAGGACTGACTCAAAATTCTTCCAAGCCATTGTATCACAACGTGGGATGAACTGACTGAAACGTTTATAGCTAATGTTTTCTCACCAGACATATGTCAGCATTAAGGGATGAGATCTTATCCTTCAAGAAGTAACCTAATGAACCCCTACATGAAATATGGGAGAGATATAGAATTATGGTCAAGGAATTCCCCAGCAATGACATGACTGAAGCAATGATCTAACATATATTCTATTGGGGTATAAACACGACCAACCAATGTGTGGTGAACCAGTTAGTAGGGGGTAATTTTATGAAGTTGCCTTATGCCAAGGCTTGTGATATACTTGATGAGATGGCTGACACTTATTAAGCTTGGCAAAGTTGGGCAAATGTTTCTCAAGGTGACCCGACAGTGATCCATCTTCACAAGGAACTTCATGACCACTTACAAGCCATAGTGGAGTTGACTACTACTATGAATCAGCTAGCAAAGGCTCAGCTTCAGCAAGTGCAGGGGACTAAGCAAGTGAATGCCATGGAAGGGGTCAATGTCATGGTCAACAAGAGGAGGCAGCGTGGCCAACAAGTGCATAACAATCAAGATCAACATGAACAAAGTGGAAGTGGCTACAACCAAGATTATTCTTATGATGACCAAAGCGAGGAAGTTTTGTATGCCAACAACTATCAAGGACAACAGAGCAATGCTCCAAATTAACATTGGAGATCGCAAGGGAATAGAATTGGGGAAATCAAGGACAAGGAAATTGGAATAATAACAACAATAACTCAAACAATTGGGGGAACAACAACCAAAATTGAGGTGGCAATAACAATTGGAATGGCAACAACAACAACAACAGTTGGGGAGGTAATGGAAATCGGGAGTCGGGCTTTCAAAGGCCCACAATGTATCAACAACCCAACAATCCACCTCCATATCAATCTCAAGGGAAAAGTTCTTCAACTAATGAGATGGGGCGGATTGAGAATATGTTCAAACAAATGATGGAAAGGAATTCCAATTCCGATGCTCAAATTTCCTCCCACACTACTTCGATCCGAAACCTTGAAGTACAAATGGGTCAAATCTCTAAAGCATTGAAAACTCACCCTAAGAGGGCTCTACCGAGTGACACGGTAGTGAACCCGAAGGGTGGGAACAATACAGGTCATGCCATGGCAGTGACCACAAGGAGCAGTAGATGTGGTGAAGCAAGTGCCTCCAATCAAAAGAAAGTTGTGAGTGATGATGTTGTGGTGCAAAATGATGACGATCCAATAGTTGATGAGCAAGTGAGTGAAGAGAATTTGATTGATAAAGTGAGGATTGATATTCAGGACAACTAGGAGGAAACTCAAAATGACATGAACCCATCTAGGGAACACGTAATAGACATACCGAAAACGGTAGTGCCAAAAGCCAAGGCTCTTTTGCCAAGTCCTCCTCCACCTTATCCTCAAAGACTTGCAAAGAAAAATAATGAAAACCAATTCAAGAAGTTTATTGAGATGATAAAAAGCTTGTCAATCAACGTTCCCTTGGTGGAAGCTCTTGAGCAAATGCCGGGATATGCCAAGTTTATGAAAGACTTGGTGACTAAAAAGAGATATGTGAATTGTGAGACCATCAAAATGACTCATCAAGTTAGTTCCATTATGCACTCGATGGCTCCCAATCTTGAAGATCCCGACACATTTACAATTCCTTGTACCATTGGGAGTGTGGATTTTGCAAAGTCCATGTGTGATTTGGGAGCAAGTATAAATTTGATGCCTTACTACGTATTCAAGACTTTGGGTATTGGTTAACTGAGAGCTACTTCACTGAGATTGCAAATGGCGGATAGAAAAATGAAGAGTCCCCTTGGTATTATTGATGATGTTCTTGTACGGGTCGACAAGTTTATTTTGCCCGCTGATTGTTTGATTCTCGACTGCGAAGTTGACTATGAGGTGCCTATAATATTGGGAAGGCCTTTCCTAGAAACATGGAAGGTTTTGGTTGATGTGGAAGCAAGGGAGCTCACCTTCCGGGCAGGCGATGAAAAGGTTGTATTCCACGTGTGCAAATCGATGAGGCAGCCGAATAGTAATAAGGTTTTCTTTTTTGTGGATCTTGTGACGGAGGTGATAGTTGATGAAACGAGTGCAATGATCAATGTAGAAGACCCTATGGAAGCTGTTTTGTTGAACCATGAAGATGATGAAAGGGATAGCTTGATTGAATGTGCAAATGCCTTGCAAGGAATGAGATCTTACTCATATGGGCCCCGTAAACTCTCCTTGGATTTGGAAAATCGGAAGACTCCACTGACAAAGCCCTCAATCGAGGAGCCACCAACATTGGAGTTGAAGCCTCTACCCTCTCCCCCAGGTATGAATTCTTGGGCCCATCTTCTACATTACTTGTTATTTTTTCTGCTTGCTTAACCAAAGTGCAGGTAAACTCCACCCTTGAGGTGCTTCAAAGAAGAAAAAAGGAAATTGGATGGACCTTAGCTGACATTCGGGGCATAAGCCCCGCCTTTTGCATGCATAAAATTATACTTGAGGTTGTTGAAAAACCTTCCGTGGAACATCAAAAGAGGTTGAACGAGGCTATGCAAGAGGTCGTCAAGAAAGAAATTATCAAATGGTTTGATGCAGGGGTGGTGTATCCTATTTCAGATAGTGCAAGGATTTTATGGTCGAGGAGGGCATTGTCCTCGGCCATAAGATATCAAAGAATGAAATCGAAGTGGACAAGGCGAAGATAGAAGTGATTTCAAAGCTACCTCCTCCTACTTCCTTCAAGGGAGTTCGGAGTTTTCTTGGGCACGTGGGGTTCTACTGAAGGTTCATCAAAGACTTCTCCAAAGTTGTGAACCCCTTGTTCAAGCTACTAGAAAAGGATGCAAAGTTTGATTTCAATGAAGAGCGCATGAAAGCTTTTGAGATATTGAAGTATAAATTGACAACCACTCCAATCATTACCACACCCAATTGGAGCTCACCCTTTGAGCTTATGTTCGATGCAAATGACGTTGCGGTAGGAGCAATTTTTGGGCAAATGGTGAACAAGATATTTCATCCGATGTACTATGCAAGTAAAATGATGAATGATGCCCAGGTTAATTATACAGTGACAAAGAAAGAGTTGTTAGAAATTGTGTTTGCCATGGAGAAGTTTAGGCCTTATCTCATGGGTTCCAAAGTGATTGTTCACACCGATCACGTGGAAATCCGGTACTTGATGACAAAAAGGACTCAAAAAATCTATATTAATGAGATAATTTTTGTTGCTTCAAGAGTTTGACCTCGAGATCATTGATAGAAAAGGAAGTGAAAATCAGGTAGCGGATCATTTGTCCCGTTTAGAAGAGGAAGGGAGGCCCAAAGATGGTATTGAAATTACTGATGCATTCCCGGATGAGCAACTCCTCTCGGTTTCTTCGAATGGTATGCCTTGGTTTGCGGACGTTGCTAATTTCCTCGATACCAGCATTGTCCCATGTGAGCTCTCTTCTAACCAAAGGAAGAAGCTCAAACGGGAAAGTTTGGACTATTATTGGGATGAGCCCTACTTGTTCAAGATTTGCAATGACGGGGTGATTCGTAGATGTGTCCCAGATGAGGAGCAAATGAGTATACTTGATGCGTGTCATTCCTCGCCCTGCGGTGGTCATCATGGTGGGGTGAGAACTGCTTCCAAGGTTCTTAGATGTGGTTTTTATTGGCCAACCCTGTATGCACTTGTCAAGAGATGTGATGAATGTCAGAGAGCTGGAGGAATACCAAAGAAGGATTAAATGCCTCTCACCACTATTCATGAAGTTGACATTTTTGACGTGTGGGGCATAGACTTCATGGGGCCTTTTGTGAGTTCGTGTGGCAACACTTACATTCTGGTGGCTGTTGATTATGTTTCCAAGTGGGTAGAAGCAGTGGATTTACCCAACAATGAGGCTCAGAGTGTGGTGGCATTCCTCAAGAAAAATATCTTCACACAGTTTGGCACTCCTTGGGAAATTATCAGTGATGGGGGGTCTCATTTCTGCAATAGGGCATTTGACACTTTGCTTTCAAAGTACGATGTTAATCATAAAGTGTCCACTCCTTATCACCCCCAAGCTAGTGGACAAGTGGAGGCCTCAAACAAGAAAATCAAAAGTTTATTGTCAAAAACTGTGAATGCAAATAGAACGGGTTGGTCAAGGAAGCTCGATGATGCGCTGTGGGCTTATAGGACTGCATTTAAGACTCCAATCGGTATGTCTCCGTACCGGTTGGTGTGTGGGAAAGCATTCCATTTGTCGATTGAGATTGAACATAAAGCCATGTGGGCCTTGAAGAGGTTAAATCTTGAGTGGAATGTTGTAGCAAATCTGCGGGTGGAACAACTCAATGAGCTAGATGAATCTCGGTTTCATGCCTATTCAAGCTCTTCATTGTACAAGGAGAATATGAAATACTTGCACGACAAATATGCCCGAAACAAGGAATTCAAGGAGGGTGATTTGGTCATTTTCTTCAACTCCCGATTACGTTTGTTTCTGGGAAAGCTTAAGTCCAAATGGAGTGGCCCCTTTATAGTAGTGCATGTAACACATTTTGGTGCTCTTTACTTGAAGAACAAAAATAGTGAAATCTTCCGGGTTAATATGCACCGAGTGAAACATTACTTGGGAAAAATTGATGACAGCCACGTGGTGGCCTTGATCAAGTTCCAATGACGATGGTAACATGCATCGTGCTGCAACGTTAAATCAGGCATTTCTTGATCAAGTTTCATTTTCTTCTTAGATTGCTCTATTTTGATCTAACTGGTTGTGAGATTTGTGTAGAAATTGTTTGTGCAGTGCATGACTGTTGCTGGAAAAATTTGGCTAAGGATGGGAATTACGCTGACCGCGCTCAAAACTTCGCGGTCAGCGGTAACCTTTTCGCGGGGGCGTAATTGTGCAGCGAACGCGGACTTGAAAAGTCTAGAATGGTAACTCTCTAAAGTTCACCCCGCGTCCACGGTGGTTATTTCACAGTCAGCGGTACTCATTTGCGGCTGCGCCCAGTTTTCCGCTCTCAGTGGAGTTGATCCAACAACAGCTCTTCAAAAAGCTCAAAGCAGGGACCGTGGTGAAATTCAGCGGACTGCGCCCAGGTAGGTTGATGGGTCCTTATGTTTTAAGTATAAATAGAAGGGCCCATCTCCTTTTGCACTTTCTGAACCCTTCACTCTCAAAGCCATACGTCACTATTCATCTTCTTCTGGTTTGCACCTAGAATTCATATCATTAATCAAGAAGTTAATTTCTACCACAAATCAAACAACCGGTATGCTCAGTTTCTTAGTCTTCATTTTAGTTCTTTCTTTTCTATTCTTTTAGTGCCATTTTCTTAATTTTCTTTTCTTTTAGTTAGGGTTAATACAAGCCTAAGTCAAAATAATGCATAATTGAGGGTTACTTCAAGTGGGTAATCGTTTCCCATGCCTAAGAGGGGGATAGGGTTATTCACGTTGCCAGTTAATTGATAAAACTTTTGATAAGTGCAAACCCCAGGTCATTAATCGTTCTCCAGTGCCAATGAGTTTTGAATTTTGCGGACCGCGGTCCAAATTTTGCGATCCGCGTTCATGATATTGATGATGCTTAATTGGGTAATTGTTCGCAGATGCGATGATTTTTCCGCATTCCACGGTTACCTTTTTGCAGTCGCGTTGATAATTTCGCGGACCGCGTTGCAAAACTTCAGAAAGTTGACAAACCGGGTCCGCGACCGCGTTCATTTTTCCGCGATCAACGTTTCATTTTTCGCGGTTGCGCCCAGATTTTGCTGTCAGCGGTGGATCAACTTCAGAGACTGGGTAGTCTGAACCCCAGTCTTTCATGGTTGTGGACCGCGGCGGCCATTCTGCGGCCGCAACTCCATTTCGCTGACAGCAGTACCTTGCTTTGTGAAATAGTGTTATCATTTATCTGCCTTCATCTAATATTTGATTGAATAACAATATTAATGAGCTTTCACTGATTGTGTATGAAGATAATGGTTAGATCTCGAGGTGGTCCGAAAAAACAACAAGGGATGGGAGATTCCTCCCGGGGCCGGGGAGAGAAAAATAGACTACACCCCTAGATCCTAGAAGAATCATTGGGAATAAATAGTCCCTCTGGAGACCCACTGCAGACACTTCGGAGACCACTAAATATGTCCCCTCTCGGGAGATTTCTGAGGGGGAAGCTGCCCAAACCCAACAAGAGGCACAATCCTAGCCCCGTCGCCTTGTAAATGAATCTACCTCTTTATCCATGTCTGGCTCAGAAAGAGATAGTGAGACTCCAACACTTCCTACCCCAACTGCTGCAACTCCAGCCTCCATAGCAACCCCAGTTAATGTTGATAATGATGAGGATGTCCTGGATGATAGGAGAGGTGGTGACACCCGGACTGGGGGATTGGTGATATCAAGGAACCCGGCGGTATGGCAAGATAAATTCGTTAGTGAGAAGGCCTACCACAAGTTTTGGGAATGGTGGCCCCAAAGGTCATTCACGCTTGAGATGGACTTCATTGAGAGAGATCTTCTACCCCACAACCCCAATGTCAAGAGACAATTCAATGAAAGAGTGAGGTGGAAGTTCTTCACCAGCAATCTACCGGAGGCCAATAAGTATTTGGTCAAAGAGTTTTATGCCAATGTCGCCCACACCAAAATGGGAACATATCTGACCAATGTATGAAACCGGAAGATTATGCTTGATGTCAAGACTTTAAATGGTTATGTTGGGTTCGATGATGTGGATGAGTCACTCTATTTGGAGAAGGTGGCTTTGGATGAATTAGCCCGCCCATGTCTTGCATCGGTGATAGCATTCCTAGGACTACTCCGGCTTGGCTTATACACGGGGTTCCAATATTTAGGAACACTCTGAGCTTTGAAACAAAGGGGTGGTCCACTTTTGTGTGCAGTTGGATAGACCCTGCTCAACATGACAGTGACATGCCAGTCTCTCGGGCGATTAATATGGCAGCTATCATGGCGAGGTTCCCGATAAATGTGGGGAACATTATGGCCAGAGTTATTGCCAGAGCTATTGTCAAGGATGAAAGATCATATCCCTTCCCAAACATCCTCACCATGTTCCTAGAGGACCAGGGAGTAGAAGGGAGGGATTTTGATACCAAAGTGAAGCCAAAAAAGGTCATTCTCCTGGTACGACCTTCAGGGTCCAGACAACCCCAAGTCGAAGGGCAAAGAGACCACCTCAAATGGCCAGTCTGAATATCCAGGGGTAGTGGCCACTGGGTCCGAGCCTTCCATAGTCGAGGGTTTATTTGCTGCCATACCACATCCTCCCTCTGGGCCATCTGCTTCTATTACACCATCAGTGCCTTCTTCATCAACATACCCTCAGACACAACTGAAGGTCAACCAGACGTTGGACATCATCAACAACTGGATGCACGTAGCTACATCAAAGCTCTCTGACTCATCCAGTGCAGTAGCAACTCAGGCAGTGCCAGCACAACTCTAGATGCCTCCATTAATGGAGGACTCATTGAAGACTATTCTTGCCAACCAGAAGAAGATTATGGAGTCTTTGGGTGCTCATGAGAAGGTAATCAAAGAGCTGGGTAAATAGGTGAGAAAAGCAAAGAAGGGACAAGAAGAGTTTAAGAAGGAGGTGGAAAAGCTTAATTCCGCCGGTGACATTCCTATGGATCTCCTTATGGAAGAGACTGCCCATGCAGCACAGACAACTCAGCCAACACAGGTACCAGAGCATGAGGCTGACAGAGAGCCGGTGAGGAGAGTGGTGATACCCCAAACTGAGGACCTGGTGATGTTTTAGACGTCAATACCACACAAGAATATATGTTAAATGTGTGGTACCCAATTTTTCGAGTGCTGTCTCACAAGAAGAACCTGGTTCTTCTTTGTGTTCCAACTTCTACTATTGCGGAATAATAAAAGCAATAAAGTAAAAACACACAGATTTTTATGTGGAAAACACCTGGCTCAAAAGGTGAAAAAACCACGACCTACTCCTCAGTAGGATTTGCTCAAACTCTTCACTAAAAACTCTTAGCCAAACGGACTTACAAAATAAAATCTTTTGTAATCCTAGGACTAACTCTAATCCCTTTGTATCAACTAGCCTCTAGCTAATTTCTACAAGCTTCTAGCTAACTCTAACTTGAACAATATGTACCTATTACAATTGATTCTATGAAAGCTGAAAAGATACAATATTAAATCACCTACTACAACCAACTAGACTCAATGACAAACAAATGAAACTGATTCTTCTAGCTGATCTGTAGCCTTTATATAGCTCATACCATGCTCTAGGTGCTTGTTTGAGACAATAAAGAGCCTTGTCAAGTTTATATACATGATCAGGTGACTCTTTGCTTTCAAAACCTGGAGGTTGTTTGAAAAATACATCTTCCTTCAAATAGCCATTGAGCAAGGCACTCTTAACATCCATCTGATGGAGAGTGAATTCCATATGTGCAGCAAATGCTATAAGCAGTTTGATTGCTTCCAATCTTGNCCTGAAGACCCACTTCGTGCCAATCACTGTTCTGTCTAGTGGCTTGGGTACCAAGTGCCATACTTGACTTCTCTCAAATTGATTCAGCTCTTCTTGCATGGCATTTACCCAGTCGGTATCCTATAGGGATTCACCAATATTCTTTGGTTCAATCAGGGATAGGAAGGCATCAAACGCACACAGATTTTACAAAGAGGCTCTTGTTTTGATTCCAGATTTCAGATCTGTTATGATGTTCTCAAGAGGATGAGAACTCTGATATCTGTGTGGTTTGAGTACTAGTTGTTCACTCCTGGATAGTTCCATGTTGTTTCGTTGTTGTGGAACAGGATTAGGGCCAGGATTCACATGTTGAGTTCCCCCTATCATGTTGCTTGGGGTAGTTGGACCTGGTCCATAACATGTTCCATCTTCCATGGCTGCTTCAATGAGTTCACTGCTTCTCACCAGTCCAAGCTCCTCATCTTCTGGTTCCTGTCTCTCAGAAAGAGTGTTAGTTTCATCAAATCAACATGTATACTCTCCTCTACACACATAGTTCTTTTATTGTACACTTTATAGGCTTTACTATGTGATGAATATCCCAAGAATACTCCCTCGTCACTTCTGGGATCAAATTTACCTAAGGAATCTTTGCCATTATTGTGCACATAGCATTTACATCTGAAAGCCCTAAGATGCTATATGTTGGGCTTTCTCCTTCAAATAATTCATAGGGAGTCTTCTCTACCAGTGGCCTGGTCATACATCTAATGATTATATAACAAGCAGTGTTTTTTGCTTCTGCCCAGAAGTTGTGAGGTAGTTTGCTAGAAAGAAGCATGGTTCTTTCCATGTCTTCAAGAGTTCTATTCTTTCTTTCCACAACCCTATTTTGCTGTGGGGTTCTAGGGGCAGAAAAGTTGTGATTGATACCATGTTCATCACAGAACTCAACAAACTTAGCATTTTCAAATTAAGTACCATGGTCAGATCTTATTGATGCTAGTTGATGTCCTAACTGATTTTGAGTTTTCTTAACAAATGAGGTAAACATATCAAACACTTCATCCTTAGATGTCATAAATAAGATCCAAGTGAACCTTGAATAATCATCAACTAGCATCATCACATATTTCTTACCACCTCTGCCCAGAGTTCTCATTGGACCACACAGATCCAGATGAACCAGTTCCAACGTCCTGATGGTACTGACCATTTTCTCACTTTTGAATGAGGATCTTACCTGCTTCCCCCTTGCACATGCCTCACAAACTTTGTATTCCTTGAACTTAATGTTAGGGAGTCGCACCACTAAATCCTTAGAGACTAATTTGTTAAGCTGATTTAGACTTGCATGTCCAAGTCGTTTGTGCCAAAGGAGGGGATCACTGTCCAAATGACTTAAGCAAGTGAGTTCATTTTCAGACAGTGTAGACATGTCTATGACATATGTATTATTCATTTTCTTTCCCTGCAAAACAATCTTGTCAGTAAGCAAGTTAATCACAAAACATTTTGTGGAAGTGAAAGCAACCAAGTTACCTCTGTCACACAATTGTGACACACTGATCAGGCTATATTTCAAGCCATCTATCAAGTACACATGTTCGATGGAACGTGTGTCAACCTTACCTACTTTTCCAACCCCAATAATTTCACATTTCTTTCCATTTCCAAAGGACACATTTCCTCCTTTGAGGTTTTCAAGTGAAAGGAACTGTTCCTTGTTCCCCGTCATATGCTTTGAGCAGCCACTATCCAAAAACCAAATTTGGCTGCTTCCTCTCACTTGTACCTACAAAAGGAAATCAGGGGTTAGTTTTAAGAACCCAAACTAGTTTGGGTCCTTTTCTATGAGAGAATGGATGAATCAAATTTTTTCTGGCCCAATTTGGTAGCCAGTTTTTCTTTTTGACAAACCTCTCATTTTTTCGACTGGCCTGCTCTTTTGCAGTACACTCATATTTGTAGTGGCCAGTCTTACCACAGTGGGTGCAGATTTTATTTTCAGGTAGAGAGAGATACTTGCTTTTGGGATCCCACTTGGGAAATTGACTCTCAAAACCAAGCCTCTCCTGTTGCTACTATGATTCTCTTGAAGCCATGTCAAGGCATCAGATGATTTATTCCATTTACAAGTTCTATCTAATTCATGTTTGACTTTGCCAAGCTCTTCTTTAAGTGATCTTATCTGTTCATCCTTGGCATACATTTTATCTTTTAGTTTTCCCAAATTTTCCTCTATCATGACATGAGAGTGATCAACAACCTTTTTACTGGATCTTAATCTCAGTTTTAAGTTTTTAGATTTTAATTCTAGAATCTCAGTCTCAAGTGGATGAACCTGGTTCAACAGGACAGTGTTTTTCTTTTCAGATTCACTGACTCTGATTTCCAGGTTTATGCACTTTGCTTTTAGCATTGCACATTCTTTAGAGAGTTGATCATTCTCATTGGATGTTTCCTCAGAATCATCTATGAAATCAAGTAGCAACTCAAAGAGTTTTTCCTTACATAGGAACTTTATTTTATTTTTAAGATGGGAAATACTTACCTGTGGTTCTTCATCAGATTCTCCAATTGCCATGAGTGCCTGATATTCAGTCTCCCCATATTCTGATTCCTCATCTGAACTGTCCCCCCAAGCAGTGACCATAGCCTGTGTTGTGGTCTTCTTGGGTTGGACCCGTTTATTCTTCCTGTTCCTTCTTTCGTATCTCTCCTTTTTCCATTCTACTTCCCACTGAGGACAGTTTTTGATGAGATGGTCAATCTTACCACATTTGTAGCATCCCTCGTTGTTTGTCCTTTCTGGAGCTTTTGCTTTGTTGTAGTTTCCTCCTCTAGACATGCCCTTCTTCCTTATGAGAAAGTTTCTGAATTCTTTGGTAATCATGACCAACTCATCTTCCTCCAGATCTGCTCCCTCAGTGATTCTCAGTGCTAGATTCCTCTCCTTCTTTGGACCATCCATCTTCATTTTCTGCCTTCTGAGTTCATAGGCAGTGAGGTTTCCAATCAGCTCGTCCAATCTCAGGGTTGCCATATTTTTGGATTCCTGGATAGCAGTGATTTTGCTTTCCCAGGAAATTGGCAAGACCCTTGTCAGGATCTTCTCAACCCTGTCCTCTTCAAGAATGACTCTTCCAAGAGACTTTAGTTCATTAGTCAAGGTTGTGAACCTTGTGTACATCTCTTGGATAGTCTCTCCTTCCTTCGTAGAAGTTTTCACACTGAGAGTATAGTAGAGTACCTCTTGACCTTTTTACCTGAGGAGTTCCTTCATGGGCTACTTGTAGAGTATCCTAGATTTCTTTGGCTGTGGTGCAACTTTGGATTCTTCTGTATTCATCTGGACCTAATCCACAAACTAGCCACTTCTTGTCCTTAGCATTCTTTTCCCATTTCTTCAGGTCTTCAGCAGTGCAATCAGCCCTAGTCTTTGGTACATCCAAACCTTTAGCAGTCTTCTTCATTGTAGCTAGAGGTCTATCAGTGACTATATCCCAGAGTTCATAGTCTTCTCCAATCAAGTGGTCCTTCATCTGGTTCTTCCACCAAGAGTAGTACTGGCCATTGAAGAGTGGTAGCCTTGCAGTTGATTGACCTTCCCAGTTCCCAGGTGGTGCACTCATTTTGATCTTTTCCAAGGTGTTAGCCTTTTCAAGGATAACCTGCTCTGATACTAATTGATGTTTTAGATGTCAATACCACACAAGAATATAGGTTAAATGTGTGGTACCCAATTTTTCGAGTGCTGTCTCACAAGAAGAACCTGGTTCTTCTTTGTGTTCCAACTTCTACTGTTACGGAATAATAAAAACAGTAAAGTAAAAACACATAGATTTTTACGTGGAAAACACCTGGCTCAAAAGGTGAAAAAACCACGACCTACTCCTCAGTAGGATTTGCTCAAACTCTTCACTAAAAAACTCTGAGCCAAACGGACTTACAAAATAAACTCTTTTGTAATCCTAGGACTAACTCTAATCCCTTTGTATTAACTAGCCTCTAGCTAATTTCTACAAGCTTCAAGCTAACTTTAACTTGAACAATGTGTACCTATTACAATTGCTTCTATGAAAGCTGAAAAGATACAATATTAAATCACCTACTACAACCAACTAGACTCAATGACAAACAAATGAAACGAATTCTTCTAGCTGATCTGTAGCCTATGTATCGCACAGTAATTCTGCTTGCAAAACCTCTGGGAATTTTGCTTTCAGATCTTGATTAAGCCTTTGTGCGTCCCCAATTTCAGCAGAAATACTTCAAGTATTTATAAAGTCTGTAGTTGAGTTTGTCGATCAATTCTAGTTCAACTCTTCCTGGGAGAAAGAGTTCGAATAAACTCAACTTCCTTCCTTTGTTACTTTCCTTGCTGAATTCAATTTCTATCCTCTCATCAGTTTGCAACCTTTTCGCATTAGAAGACAATCTCTGTAACGACCAGACCGGTTGTTTTGAGATCTAGCGCATCGTTCAACAGTTGGGAGTCACGAACAACTTCATCTCAGGTATATTGACTTGTGCATATGGTCGAAATTGAAATTCAGGAAGATCGGAGTTGAATTTAAAGGAAAATTCTCATTTCAGAAGCCTTAAGTTGAAGAAATTGAGTAAGACTGGAATTTTGAGTAAACGACCTCGGAATCAAGATTCGGAGGTTCCAGCAGGTTCATATGATGATTTCGGACTTGGGCGTATGTCCGGATTGGGTTTTGGATAACCCAGGAGCGTTTCGGCGTATAATGTGGAAGTTAGCATTTTGAAGGAATTTCCTAAGTTTGGCTTGAAGTAAATTTCAATGATATTGATGTCTGTTTGGGATTACGAGTCTGGGAATAGCTCCGTATGGTGATTCCGGAGTTGGAAGCGCGATCGGAAGTGAATTCGGATATCCGGAAGTCAATTTAAGGTCATTTGGCTAAAGATAGAAAACTGAAGGTTTTTGAAGAATTCGACAGGAATTGGAAATTTTGATATCGGGGTCGGAATGTGATTCCAAAAGTTGGAGCAGGTCCGTAATGTTGAATATGACTTGCCTGCAAAATTTGGGGTCAATCGGACGTGATTTGATAGGTTTCGGCATCAGAGGTGAAAGTTAGAAATTTCAAAGTTCATAAAGTTGAATTTGTATGCGACTCGTGCTTTAGGAATTGTTTGATGTGATTTGAAGCCTCGAGCAAGTCCGTGCAAGGTTATGGGACTGAGTCGTGTGATTGGACGTGGTCCCGAGGGCCTCGGGAGAGTTTTGGGGTGGTTTCGAGCCATTTTTCTTCTATTTTGCTGCTGCTGTTTTCTGGTGTATCTGGTGTGCTGTGCGATCACATCCTTTGAAATGCGATTGCGGAGAAGAAATTAGAGGTCTGAAATTTTTGCTTGTGCGATCACACTTGAAGGTATGCAATTGCACAGAAGGAAAATTTAGGCTGCAGAGAATTGGCATGTGCGACTGCAGGTGATCTTGTGCGATCGCACAGGGTGCGCTTGGAGGTTTCTGCGACTTAGGCTTGTGAGAATGCATGAGGACTTATGAGAACACATAGGAGGAATTTTGGAGGCAGCATGGAAGGCCTGTGCGATCGCGGAGCCTGTGGTTCGATCACACAGGGTCGTCTCTGGACAATGCTCAATTTAAAAACGGGATTTTGGCATTTCTCCCTCATTTTTCATATGCCATGGACGGATTTTGAGAGCATTTCAAGGAATATTTCAACCAAGATTCAGAGGTAAGATCATTCTACTTATTTTCAAGTTAGATACAAGATTATTACATGGATTAGAACATGAAAATTAGGGAAAATTTGTGGAAAAATTAGTATTTTGAAGAAAACCTAGAAATTTGGAAATTTGGATTTTAGCCACGAATTGAGCATGAATAATTGAGTAAAATGTGTAATTGAATTAGTAAAGATTCGGGTAGGGATTTTCTTCAAGAAATTTTGAGGTCCGGGCACGTGGGCCCGAGGGCGTTTTGGTCATTTCATTGAGCCGGGCTGAGGAACTTTGTAATTTGAATTGGTTATGATCTATTGAGTATATTTTCATTGAATTATCGTTATTTGGATAGTTTGGGAGCGTTGCGCATCCATTTTAGTCGTCGTAGAGGCTTGGAAGCCGGTGATGAATCTTCGGAGCGAGGTGAGTCTCCTTTCTAACCTTGTAAGAGGGAATTGTCCCCTTAGGTGTTCTACATGCTACATGTAATTGTTTGCTGGGGCTACGTACGTACCAAGTGACGAGAGTCCGTACGTAGCGGCTACTATTGTTATGTCCGGGTAGTTAGGCCCCACATCATGCCCTGTATACTTCTTGTAATGAATTATATGTATGTTATAATATCCTGTTATGTGGTTTTGTTTCTCTGAGATTTATGGATTTTAAAATAATATGGAAGGAAATTGTTTTCACGGAAAAATATTATGAAATGAATTGACTTACGGGAAGGAATATGAAAGAAATTATTTATGGAAAGTATTATGAAAGGAAAAGAAATGACTTATAAGTTTTGTACTCATGTAAGATATTATTGTTTCCCCGAGCTTTCATTTACTTAAATAATTGCAAAGAATTGTGGTGAAATGAACTTTACATCTGTGTGCGCATGTTGTCGCTTAAATGAACTTTACATTCTGTGTGCGCATGTTGTCGCTTCGTAATTTACATCCTGCGAGCGATATGTAATTTCCTTCACTCTTATAGGAGCGGGCCGTATGCCACGGCAGATTTATAGTGCACTCTTGGTACGGGCCGGTCGATCCCCGGTAGTGCACATGGATTTAATTAAGAATGCACTCTTGGTACGGGCCGATCGATCCCCGACAGTGCATGGACGAAGTTACACTATGATATGATATGATTACATTGATAGACGCACTCTTGGTACGGGCCGGTCGATCCCCGACAGTGCGTAGGCAGGTTTATTATTAAGCATGCACTCTTGGTACGGGCCGGTCGATCCCCGGCAGTGCATATCTATTCTTCACTATGATATGATATGATTACATTGATAGACACACTCTTGGTACGGGCCGGTCGATCCCCGGCAGTGGTAAGCAGGATTATTGTTAACCATGCACTCTTGGTACGGGCCGGTCGATCCCCGGCAGTGCATAACTATTCTCCCTCATGACTCCAGCCGGTTGTCTTATTCCTGTGTGCGCATGATTATTTGGCATCGTTTCATGGATATTGACTTGTATTTGATATTTGGGGGAAAGAAAGTGGCCATTGTTACTGTTCCAGACTTACTTGGATTTCTGTGCTTTATACATAATTGCTACTCACTGTCTTACATGTCTTCTGCTTTTAATCGTTTTTTCATTGTTATATCATACTGTTGGACCTTAGTGAGTGTCAAGTCGACCTCTCGTCACTACTTCATCGAGATTAGACGGGATACTCACTGGGTACATATATGTATATGTACTCATACTACACTGTCTGTGCATTTTGTTGCACAAGTACCTTTATAGTACAATGATTGATTTGGAGACTTATACGGGATGCATTCATCCATAGGCGTTCCACAGCTACCAGAGTCTCCCTTCTGTGTACTTACATTTTATATTTATCGCCTTTGTCCAATTTATTTTTTGGACAAGCGTTGTATAATTGTATAAATCCTTAGAAATTGCTCATGGACTTGTGTCACCGGGTTCTGGGGATGTCTTGATATTTCTTTTCTGTATTAAGTTGGCTTCTTGCCATATTTAAATTACGAAATTTATTTATTTAATAATGAAAATGCAAGAATAGGCTTCGATTCTAAAATGTTAAAACGGAAAGTGTTCCAACTAATTAAGGGGTCGGCTTGCCTGACAGTGGTGTCCGGCGCCATTACAACCCATAGGTTTTAGGTCGTGACAATCTCTTGGTTCATTTATACTTCACAATCACAAATATCTCCTATGCATATACGGTTCATGTGCCAGCTATTCAGTTCAAGAATGTGTGCTCTGATGGACCTGGTTTAACTGGCCAGACGTTGACAATCTTCAAAACTATGCAGTGACTTGGGTCAACACCTGGAGATTGAGCTAGAGCGCCCCGAGGGAGGTGATGAGTCTGGACAGCCACAGGACTCCACCAGTGACCCCATGCAGACAGAGGCCTCATAAGGAGTTTTCTTNGGGGGGGGGGGGGGGTGGCCTTATTTGGATATGATGATATTGATGGTTTGTAATAACTTTGATACTATTTTTCTTTATACTTTTACTTATCGTTTGTGTATATTCGATTCATCCCCCTATTGTACATATTTAGTTTACTTCCCGTATTTTACATTATAACTTCTTTTGTAATTTTCCTTAATAGTGTAGCTTCTTATTTCATTTAGTAGCTTCTTTTTGAATTTGTAGCTTCTTTTTACATTTTTCGTCACCAATAAGCCTTTGGTTTTCTTAATGCCACGGTTCTTTCCAAAGGTGAAATTTGTGCGAACCGGGTGACTCTTCCCAATGATGGATGGAGTGATGACCTTCTTAAGGGATTAAGTCTGTTTTTCTTTTTTGTTTTGATATATAGTAGTAGTAATGAATAAAAGTGACTCAAGTAAGCTTCACTTGGCACTAGCACATTTACTATCGACCTTATGGTTAGAGATAAGTTTATTGACGAGATTAGCTCTAGTTGTGACCTTTAGAATCTTGAGTTGTCTAAAACTAGCATCAAGTGGTTTCTGTTAGCCATATGTGATCGTCAATCTTAGCTAGGGTTTTTGTGGGACCTCGATTCTATTCTCTTTAACAATCCAGTAGCTTGAGAGGTGAGTTTTTGAATTGCAAGTCCAAGTCCCGTGCCAACAAGTCTAGAACTTGCCCCGAATGTTTTTCTAGGCGAAATTCTAAGTGTAGCTCGACTTCAGAAGTGATTATAGGATCTTTATGGTCCCATTTGAATTTGAAAACTTCCATGTCCTACCATTATGATATTCTTAGTCAACCTCTTTGAGTGTAAGCCTTTTTCATTCAATAACCACATTACAAGCCTTCACCCATTCTATAATGACCCTCTCTTGGCACCTAATCTTTCCTTAGCATTTATGATGAACAATAGTCAAAAACATAAGTTTGGAGGAGAGACGAGGAACTTCATAGTGATGAAAGGTTCAAAGAACACAAAAAATGATGAAAACTAAAGGCAAAGAAAAGGATGAAAAGCCAAAAAGAAGCATGTCAAAAGAAAAGTAAAGGTTGAAAGGATTCAAGAAAACAATGTTAAAAGGCATGGAATGATGAGAAAAGGAGAAAAATGATCGTCATATAGAAGAAAAGAGTGACAATGTGTCTCTCTAGTTCCCCTAAGGAAGAAGAAAATGACTCAAAGAGTCAAGAAAGCACGAGCCGAATTGAGAAAATGGAGTGCTTAAGGAAATATGATACTGTCATAGTTCATTATGTTTGACCTTGATCCAAAAAGCCTTCATTACATCCTGCTAAAGCCCTATAGGATTTCAAGTTGAGTGAGCTTACATTAGTGGTAATTTACATGAGGGGAAAGCCTATGGTACTTTGAACCGGACTTGTGAAATTTTTTTTAGAGTGATGAGCGCACTTCTTTACAATCCCGATTTTGAGTGTCACATTCTATAAGGTGAGATGAGCTCATGGAGAGTAGAGGAGAAGGAGTCTAGGATCCACAATTACTTACGTAAGAGAGCGAGTTTCCTTGATGACTTGAGTCACCTCTTGATTCTCTTGTGTCACATTAGACCTATAAAACTCAAGAAGTCATAGTATAATGTTGTTGATAATGCATTTCTGTTGAGGGTAATTATTAGTCCCAATTGATGCTTGATGAAGTCACCTTAGTACAATTGAGATTTTCTTTTCTTTTTCTTACGGAGGTGGGAGTTACCTTGTTTTCTTGAGGACAAGCAAAAGCTTAAGTTTGGGGGAGTTGATAACTAAGGATTTTAGTCTATTATTTGCTCTCTTGTGCTTAGGTTTTGGGTCAAAAATGTTAGAGGTATTCCCGAAAACTAACTTAATGTGCTTGCTTGTAGGGTTTGGTAAAAATGAGGCAAAGAAGCAAAAATAAGCTCATGAAGGAGTCAAAATTGCACAAGCCAAAGGCTGAAACTGAACCGCTGACCGCGGTGGAAAAGCGCGGCTGCATAGGGTTCACCGCTGAGGCAGATACTATTACGCGGTCAATGAGATAGAGGTTCAGAGAAGCTACAATCTAGAGAAAACACCACCACTGACCCTGCTACAAAAGCGCGGCCGCGAAAGCTTTGGCGCGGTCGCGACAAGATTTATGCTGACATCGAGATAGAGATTCAGAGAGTTCGCAAAGTGGACTCAAAAAGAATTACGCGGCCCGCGTCCAAATTACGTGGCCCGCATCCAAATTACGCGGCCCGCGTATTACTCTTACGCGGTCACTATTCCGCTGAGGGAGGGAAATAAGGTTCAGAAACCTTGCAATTGAATCTGAACAGAAGAACACAGTCCGCATCCAAATTACACAACAACGAATGAAGCTAACGAGGACGCGGTCGATTTTACATTGTCCGCGAAAGAAATTCCAGCCCAGATTCAAAAGTAGAGAAACGCAGACCGCGCTCGTTATCATGCGGTCGCGAAAGGCCAAGTGCGGACGCGCCTATTATTACGCGATCAGCGAAACCTCCGTAGGGGCATTTTTGTCCAAAAATTTTAGTTGTGTATAAATAGATCTTCTTAACATTTTTAGGTTAAGCTTTGTAGTAGGGAGCTCGTGAACAGCCGTACTTTACCACTTTGAGTAATTTTAGAGGAGTTTTAGCTTTTATATTTAGATTTTCTACTTGTATTTGAATTTTATGGCTTATATTACATCTCCATCTTTGATTTGTACCATTATTATGAGTATCTAGACCCATTAGCTAGGGTTGTGACCCAACCCTAGTATGGGTATTTAATGGGTCTTCAATTTTGTAGCTTAATTGTTTATGGGCTAGTGATATTTAGCTTGTTTCATGCTTTAATTGTAGAATTGGTGGTTGCAAACACTGATTCATGCCTTTTTGACTCAGGATCCTCTTGAGAAAGAGGGCCCAAGTCTAGGAAAGATAGGATAACAAGGAATTGAGGTGAATTCAAGAGATTGATTGCCTCAATTAAAGGATTAAACCTAGAGATATTAATACTCGATTTGAGCCAATTTCGCTTGCATTGTTTGAACACCCATTTAGGCTTGAGAAAGCCAAACCGGGAAAAGTTACTCAAATTACCGAGAGGTATAGAGTGAGTGTTTATGTGTGAAGGTTATATCACGAACCCAATCATAACAAGCTAGTCCTAGATTCTCGACCCCATTAGATACTCGCCTAGGCGGAAGTCACTTCCCTAGTGCTTTTTATCATTTGAAAAACTTTCACAAAAATGTCGTACTTAGACTATTTTTAGCAATGAATAACATTAGAATTAGAATATAAACAATCCCAACCATGGTTAGAAGTGCAATTAGAAACAACACGCACAAGTAGATTAGGTAGAAACCAAACTCTCAACCAATATTAACTCCTTGTGGATATCGATTCCGACCTTTCGGGTAAAACTACATCGACCACTCCTCGCTACTTTATAGTGGTGTAGGGTTGGAACTGATCACTTATCACACTTGGTATACAGAAATTCACCAGTGAAGAACCTCTAGTGCCTACTACGGACATGACTGACAACTAGAAATTTATGATTGTTGAGGCGTGGAAACAGACGAATTTTCTTTGCAAAGGTTATATCCTAAGTGCTATGGATAATGACTTGTACAATGTCTACAGTGCTATGAATACTTTGAAAGAATTATGGGACGCACTTGAGAAGAAGTACAAGACTGAAGATGCATACTTGAAGAAGTTTGTGGTTGCCAAGTTTCTAGACTATAAAAGGATAGACAACAAAACTGTTGGAACTCAAGTTCTAAAGCTTCAACTTATTTTTCACGACCTTATTGTTGAAGGTATGGTCGTGAATGAACCATTTCAACTGTAAAACATTTGTAGGAACTCCATTATTTTAGCCAAATAAAAAACTTTTAGCAAAAATAATGGAGTATCAGTTGTGTATATTTCCAATTTTTTTCTTTATATATAATGTCCATTTATTTTAATTGTCTATTTTTATTTTTGAGTAAAACCAATAAAAAAATTTGGCCATAGCTTCATTTTTTTTACCAAATAAAAGAAAGTATAGCCAAAATAATGAATTAGCAATTGTACACACTTTTTGTTAGTTATTTTGATGCAATGGCTATTTATTTCAACTAAGTATTTTTACATTTTCAAGTAAAATCTGTAAATAAAAATATTTTGAGAGCACCATAGTTTAGAGCTATAAATAATTATAGCCAAAATAATTAATTTCAAACTACGTATTTTTATTATATGTTTTTAGATGCCTTGACTATTTATTTCAATTGTATAAATCTTTATTTTCGAATCAAATTCAAAAAGAAAAAAACGAATAACTAAAACTTTATTATTTTTTTTAGCCAAATAAAAATATTTAGCCTAAATAATGCAATTCTATCCAAGTTTTATAAATTTTATTCGAAAAAATATATCTAATAAAGTAACATACTTCAAAAGGTAAAAAGATATTTTATTTTTCAAAAAAATGCCACATAGACAGAAAAATCCACGTGGCAGGCGAGTGCATGCTACTTTCCTGGGATGAGATCGTCCAAGGGGATAACAACTATCAAATAACAAAGTATAGGGGGTAATTAAGATAATAGATAGTTCAAGGATGTAACCAATAATGTGTGTCAAGTTGTGATGACCCGAAGGATCATCTTGTGATTTAAGACTCTATTCCGGGTTCGTTAGCCTTAAAAATCTTATTTTTTATTCACCTCGATTTGCGCATTCTGGGCGTAAATCCGAAAAGCCTTTATGTAGAAATTTGTGAAATAATAATTTTTGAAATTTTAAAATGATTTTAGTTGACTTTGGTCAACATTTTGAGTAAACGGAATCGGACCCATGTACCGGCGGTCCCGAAAGGTCCGTAGTAAAATATGGGACTTAGGCGTATGCCCGGAATCGAATTTCGAGTCCCTAGCTCAAGAAATGATTTTTTTATGAAAATTGTAGGACTGAAATTCAAAGGATTTAAAGAAATTGATTAATGTTTGAACTCGTTGGTATCGGGCCTGTATTTTGGTTCCGGATCCCGGTACAGGTCTATTATAGTGTTTAAGTCGTATATGTGAAATTTGGTATAAATCAGAGTTTATTTGACGCGATTCGGACGTCTGATTGAGAAGATAGTAATTTTGAAGTGTTCTTGAGAAATTCATGAGTTTTGATGCTAAATCCATAGTTTTAGGTGTTATTTTGGTGATTTGATCGCACGTGCAAGTCTGTATGATGTTTTTAGACTTGCGTGCATATTTGGTTTGGAGCCCCAAGGGCTCGGGTGAGTTTCGGATAGGCTACCGAGTGATTTTAGAACTTAGTAAATTGCTGGTGTAACTGGTGTCTGTAGTAGGCTTCTGATCTCGCATTTGCGAGATCAGGCTTCGCAAATGCGAACAAAGAAGGTGTGATGACCCAAAAGGTCATTCTAAGTAATTCCAGCTAAATCTGTGTTCCGAGGCCCTGAAAGCCTCCGTTAATCTCACCTCGATATGCGTGCGCAGACCTGGGCAGGTAGTCAGGAAGCTTCGATGTGAAAATTTGATAAAAAATGGGATTTTTGAATTGAATAATTGAATAAAGTTGACTTTGGTCAACGATTTTGGTAAACGGACTCGGACCCGTGATGTGACGGTCCCGGAAGGTCCTTAGGAAAATATGGGACTTGGGCGTATGCCTGCAATCGGATTCCGAGGTCCCAAGACCGAGAAATGAATTTTTAAAGAAAATTGTTTTCTGGAAATAATAAAGGATTTTGAAAATGAGTAATTATGTGAAAGCCGTGTTACCGGGCCCGTATTACGGTTCCGGAGCCCGGAACAGGTTTATTATATGTTATTTGTCCTATCTGTGAAATTTGGTGTAAAACGGACTTGATTTGACGGGTTTCAGATCAAAATGAGAGATTTAGAGTTAGTAAAGTTTTGAGGATGTTCATAAAACTTGAAATTTGCTTAGGAATGTGATTTTATGCTACCGAGGTCCGAATGCAATTCCGAGGTCGGGAATAGTTCCGCTATGTTATTTATGACTTTTCTGCAAAATTTGAAGTCGTTACGAGTTGTATGGGTCGGTCCGGCGCATCGTTATAGAATTCTAGAATTTCAAAGTTCTTAAGTTTTGAATTCAGGGGTTTTGGTCGGTGATTTTTAGTTTTAGCGTTGTGCTGAGTGTTCCGTGGGCTCGAGCAAATCCGTCTAATGATTTGGGACTTGTTGGTATATTTGGACGGGGGCTCGGGTGGGCCCAGGTGCCTCCCGGACCCCGCACGAGGCCAAAAACCAGCAAAAATCACTGCTGGTGCACAACAACTGGTGTGACCGCAGGTGCGGTGCCCAGCCGTAGGTGCGGGACCGCTCCTGCGGTCCTAGCCTCGCAGGTGCGCAGCCTCCGCTGGTTCAGAACAAATTCCGTAGGGGCGGGTCCGCTGGCGCAAACTCCTTCTCCGCAGGCGTGATGCTAGGGTCCCAGGCCCTTTTTCCGCAGGGAAGGTGATTTTCTCGCAGGTGCGAGACCGCACCTGCGGTCCCAAGGTCGCAGGTGGGGGAATCACTGTTGCCAGCCCCTTTTAAGTGTCCAAATTACGGGTTCTTCTTCATTTTACCAACCATCAACTTCCATTAGAGAGCAACCAAGCTTGGGCAGCACCTCCCACGACCACTCACTGTAAGAGGTAAGTTAAACCCCATAAACTTCTAGTTTTAACATTAATTCCTAGTTAAATTCACTACTAAATCATCTAAAAATCATAGAATTAGGTAGTAATTTTAGGGTTCTTGAGGATTTTGTGACTTTCCATGTTAGGCCATGAATTCTTGTATAAATCACATAACTTCGATCCTTATGCTTCGGGTAATTGATTCCTTCATGAATTTTCGAAAATCTTAACGTGTGGGCCCGGGGTCGAATTTTAGTATTCTTGGAAGAATAGTAGGAAATGTATAATTCGGCTTGAGATTTGGTTTATTGAGTACTTATTGATGTTAATAAAACCTTTATGTCTAGATATTGCCGATTCGGAGTTGGATTCGAGAGGGAAGGCTGTGATTGAGGCTTGACTTGCATTTTTGGAGCCGAGGTAAGTGTTTGGCCTAACCTCAGCTTGAGGGATTAGGTATAGAGTCTTATTTGCTATGTGTAACTCATGTCCAACGTATAGGCGTGGTGACGAGTGCCTATATGTTGCGGTCAAGCATGCCCGTGAGTCAATTGTGATGAAACTTACTGTGTTCTTAATATTCCCCGTACTATGAGTAATTGGTGAATTAGTAGTGATACCTTGATGTTGTTTCATGACGTGGGGAGTTATTGAGTTATTTGTTTCAGTTGAGGCTTACACTGTGAAATTGTATTTCTGATGCGAGGTTGGTTATAGCTGAGACCCTTGTCGGGCATTTGTTGAGTTTGTAATTGATGATTTCTCATTGCTGGGACAATATAATTTTATTGAGCATTTCAATGCACTTGAGACTTCTTAATGTTGACTTTCACATTATATTGTTGTTTTGTTTTATTATTGGTCGCACGAGGGGACATGCCGTGCCGATTGTTTGTTACTTATCAAACGAGGATACATGCCGTGTTGATCGCCGAGTGTTATTATATACACACGAGGGGACATTCTGTACCGAGTGATTGTGAGGTTATGCACGAGGGGATATTCCGTGCCGAGTGTCATTATATATACGCACGGGGGGACATTCCGTGCCGAGTGTTATTATATGCGCACGAAGGGACATTCTGTGCCGAGTGATTGTGAGGTTACGCACGAGGGGACATTCCATGCCGTGTGTTATTATATACGTACGAGGGGACATTCCGTGCCGAGTGATTGTGAGGTTATGCACGAGGGGACATGCCGTGCCTTATGCTGTTCATTATCTGTTTGAGAAGTTAAATTCCTGCCTTTATCTTTACATTTCAGTTATTACCCTGTTCTACCGTGCTAGCATTTTGTTGCCCCTTTTACCCCCCAACATGTTCTCCCCGTATCTGTCTTACTTGCTTATTTCTGTCGACATTTTTTTTCCTGTTATTATATAGANGGTTAGGCTCGGCACTTACTCAGTACATGGGGTCGGTTGTACTGATGCTACACCTGCACTTCTTTATGTTGTGCAGACTACGCAGCCGAACCCGGTAATCACTGACGGTCGGAGCATCTCATCAGTTCATACAGGAGACATCGAGGTAGAACTGCAGATGTTCGTGGGCCTTGGCGTCACCTTCTACTCTTCACTTTCAGCTATGTCTTACTTTATATTTCAAAGACAGTCCTATGTACTTATTTTCAGACCTTTGTTTTAGTAATATCTTAGACAGTTCGTGAGTATGTGACACCAGTTCTGGGATTTGTATATGGGTTTTATTTCGAAATTGCTATGTTATATTTTGGTTATTTGTTAACCTTCACATTGCGGACCATCGATGCCTTAGTTACCTTGTTTGTTTTAGTTGTTAATGAGTTTTATTTAGTTCAAACGTTGGCTTCTCTAGCGGGTTCGCCGTTAGTCGCAGTCATGGACCGAAGGTGGGATTTCGGGTCGTGACAAGTTGGTATCAGAGACCTAGGTTGCTTAGGTCTCACAACTCACGGACAAACTTGGTAGAGTCTGAGGGATCGGTACTGAGACGTCTGTACTTATCCCTAGAGGCTGCAAAGTTAGGAATAACTTCACATCTTTCATTCTCTGTCGTGCCAGTTGAATTTTGAATACTAATTGATTCTCTATTTTACTCTCTCGGAGATGGCGAGGACGCGCGCTTCCTCATCGACCAACCAGCAGCCTGATCCTCCTATTGCTGCTCCTACGAGGGGCCGAGGCCGAGGCCGTGCTAGAGGCTGAGGCAGAGCTAGAGCAGCAGCTCCAGTAGAGGACCCACATGTAGACTTTGCCGGTGAGGTTCCTACTCCGACAGTCCCAGTTGGACCGGCTCAGATCCCAGAGGGGTTCATTGCCACCCCAGTGCTTCAGGATGCTCTAGTCCGCTTAGTGGGACTCATGGAGAGTGTGGCTCAGGCCGGTCTCCTTCCTACTGCAGCATCTGGATCTCCGGCTGGAGGAGGGACCCAGACTCCTGCTATTCATACGCCAGAGCAGTTTTCCACTCAGCTCCAGACTCTGGCACCTCAGATGGCCGGATTAGTTCAGTCGGGTATTGTGGCACCCGCAGTCGAGGGAGAAGCCATGTCAGCAGACGCTCTGTGGAGGTTGGATCGATTCACCAAGTTTTTCACTACTACATTTACTGGTACACCATCAGAGGATCCCCAGGATTATTTAGACAGCTGTTATGAGGTCCTTCGGAACATGGGCATTGTGGAGTCCAATGGAGTTGATTTTGCTACATTTCGTCTTTCTGGCACCGCCAAGACTTGGTGGAGAGATTACTGCTTGACCAGACCAGCTGGGTCTGCACCTCTGACTTGGTCTCAGTTCTCCGAGTTGTTCTTGGGGAAGTTCATTCCAGTTACTCAGAGAGAGGATCTTCGGAGGCAGTTTGAGCGTCTACAGCAGGGCTCCTTGTCCGTCACTCAGTACGAAACCAGGTTCATTACGCTGGCTAGGCATGCCCTTATGATACTCCCCACTGATCGGGAGAGGGTTCGGAGATTTATTGAGGGTCTAGCTCAGCCCATCAGACTCTAGATGGCCAGAGAGACGGGTACTGATATCGTCTTTCAGGATGCAGCCGATGTGGCTAGGCGCATTGAGATGGTATTATCCCAGGGTGGTGGACAGGGGTCTGACAAGAGACCTCGTCATTTTGGCCGTTTCAGTGGTGCCTCATCTGGAGGCAGAGATCCCTTTGGTAGAGGTCATCCTCCTAGTCCTTATCAGTCGGCACTCCAGGTATCCCGTAGTGCACTTTCAGCGTCCATCAGTGCACCGCCGATTCAGAGCTATCAGAGTGGTCATTCTGGTCGTCAGGGACAGTTCCAGGGTCAGTATTCTCAGCAGCCGAGGTCTTACTTCACTTGCGGTGGTATGGGGCATATTTATAGGTTTTTCCCCTGAGGTTTGGTGGTTCTCAGTATCAGGGTTCCCGTGCCATGGTTCCCGCACCAGGTGCACCCACACCCCCTCAACCATCTAGGGGTGGTGGTCGTAGTGCCAGAGGTGGAGGGAAGGCCACGAGGGGTAGAGGTCAGCCCGTAGCAGGTAGACCCAGAGATGTACAGGTTGGAGGGGCTCCGCCCCGATGTTATGCTTTTCCTGCTCGTCCAGATGCTAAGGCTTCTGATGCAGTTATTATAGGTACGGTTTCAGTTTGCAGCTGAGATTGTTCGGTGTTATTTGATCCGGGTTCTACATTCTCCTATGTGTCTTCATATTTTTCCCCTTATTTGAGTATGCCCTATGATTCCTTGAGTACTGCGCTACATGTGTCTACACCGGTGGGTTATTCCATAGTGGTGGATCGAGTCTACCGTGCTTGCATAGTAGTTATTGGTGGTCTGGAGACTCAGGTTGATCTTTTGCTTCTTGATATGGTTGACTTTGATGTTATATTGGGGATGGATTGGCTATCTCCCTATCATGCTATTATGGACTGTCATGCCAAGACAGTGACCTTGGCCTTACCAGGTGTGCCTCGTTTAGAGTGGAGAGGGACTCCTAGTCATTCTTCTGGTAGGGTTATTTCTTATATGAAGGCTCGGCGCATGGTCGAGAAGGGTTGTTTGGCCTATCTGGCCTATGTTCGTGATTCTAGTGCTGATGTTCCTTCCATAGAGTCCGTGCCCGTGGTTCGTGAATTTCCAGAGGTATTCCCTGCTGACCTGCCGGGTATGCCACCCGACAGGGATATTGATTTTTGTATTGAGCTAGCTGAGGGCACTCAGCCCATTTCTATTCCCCCGTATCGTATGGATCTGCCATAGTTGAAGGAATTAAAGGAGCAATTATAGGATTTGTTGGATAAAGGCTTCATGAGGCCTAGTGTTTCACCTTGGGGTGCTCCAGTATTGTTCGTGAAGAAGAAAGATGGCTCAATGAGGATGTGTATTGACTACCGGCAGTTGAATAAGGTTACTATCAAGAACAAGTATCCTTTTCCGAGGATTGATGACTTATTTGATCAGCTTCAGAGTGA
>ML251258.1:0-29960 GCA_005239495.1 Nicotiana undulata | reverse complement strand
GGGGGGGGGGGGGGGGGGGGGGTTGTGGTTAGATATGAATATACCTAGTCATCGGTGCATTCTTAGTAGATTGAGTTCATATGAATAAAGGCATTAATGAATAGGCGAGTAGTATTTCGGGAGAAGGTTACGAGAGAAATTGTTCGATTAATTAGCAACCGTGATCGAATTGTAGGAAAGGGAGAGTTAATTAGAACGCAATAGGTTTGGTGAATTCATCACAACCCTGAAATATTCGTCTCTACTGAATACAAAACAACCATTTTACTGCTTGATAAAATAGTTACTTGTTAGAATTATTGCGTAGTATAATCACACTTTTGAACTCAAAAATACTTGAATGAATAATAATCTTAGTGAAACTAGTGGGTAGTTAACACAAGTATTTGTGGGTTCGACACTCGACTTATCATTTTATTACTTGTACGACCACGTATACTTGCGTGTGCATTTGGGAGAAACATATTCTTGGTACCGTTGCCGGGGAATTAGAAATTAACTATTTTACTAGATTAAATTTTTAATTTTATCTATTTAAGTTTTTATTTTTAGTTTAGTGTAGTTAATATTATATTTTTTACATGGCATCTTTGAAAGAAAAGTGGTGGAATTGTAAGTATTCTTATTTTTGTGATCCTTGTCCATATTGTAAAGGGCCCCATTTGTGGCAACAATATAAAAATATTTCCAGGACCGAGATGTGTGCACCATCTCAATCATGTACTATTTGTGGTGGAAATTGGAATTATCGTAAGTGTTATTCTACTACTCCAATTCCTTCTTATGTTGATTCTAATAATTCTTGTGAGCTTGATAGGAGTAATGAATTGGATGATGTGGAACATGATGTTCGCATTCTTGATATGCACATAAAATTATTAGAGGAATATGGAAGTTCCATGTGAAAATTACGAATGAGATGCAACACTTTATAGAAGAAAGGGTTGAATTGAGACAAGAGATCGACCAATTTGGCAGTTCTATTCACGACTTGGAGGCTCAATTGCGTGCAAAGGTTACTGCGTCTAACGCCCAACAATTTAGTAATGAGTTGTGTGAAGCTGAAAAAGATCTTCTAGACCAAATTGAGGAGCTAAAACAAGAATACCAATCATTAGACAATGTTCTTGTTGATGATGTTGAGGTTGAAGGAGCATATATTATTGAGGAAGTAAAAAATAATGTAGTTTTGGAGTTAGGGCGTGTTGGTCCTCATTCTAAATATTTTTCTACATTATGTTTGGTTGAGGAAATGGAGATAGAGATTTTGGAGAGATTTATCGATGCAGACCAACATCCTTATATTCTAAAATTAGCCGCACCAAAAAGGCAAAACGACATACCTCACTTAAAGGCCAAGAAGTGCAAGATGCGTATCTATTGCGTGCAAAGGTTGTTGCGTCTAACGCCCAATAATTTATTGATGAGTTGTGTGAAGATGAAAAAGATCTTCTATACCAAATTGAGGAGCTAAAACAAGAATACCAAGCATTAAAAAATGTTCCTCTTGATGATGTTGAGGTTGAATGAGCATATATTATTGAGGATGTCAAAAATAATGTAGGTTTGGAGTTAGGGTGTGTTGGTCCTTATTATAAATATTTTTCTACATTATGTTTGGATAAGGACATGGAGATTGAGCTTTTGTAGAGATGTATAGATGAAGACAAGGACCCTTACATTCTAAAATTAGCCACACCAAAAAGACAAAACGACATACCTCACTTAAAGGCTAAGAAGTGCAAGATGCGTATATATTGCTTGGTTCCTTTGTTTTTACACCACCTCCCCAGGAACGTGAAAGAAAAATTGATACAAAATTGGGGATGCAATTCATATCCTCAAGGTGGAGGAAAAAGTGGTGAAAGTGATGGCGTCATGCCGCGACGTTAAATCAAGCGCTTGTTGGAAGGCAACCTAATTTTATTTTTATTTTTTACTTTTGCTTATTTTCTTATTGTGTTATTTTTTGTAGTATTATTTTTGTATTTTGTAGGAGTATGAGCATAGAGTCAAAGCCAATAGGCGAGTGCAAACGCGAGCAGGTGGTTGAGTGTGAGGTACCCACACAAAGAATCATACCTGGGAGAAGTCTAGGTATCGCGTGAGCTGCTAATACTTCGGCCTTTGGCCTACCAGGGAGTCTCTTTTACCTTCTTGTTATTTATTGTATGCATGGAGGACATTACACTATTTTAAGTGTCGGGTGAGGATGTCACGCCCCGAACCTGGGCCTGGACATAACACGGCACTCAGTGCCTGACTACCTATGACCGAGCGAACTAGCTAGCTGGTTGAATCAACATGCGGTATCATAACATACTGAATGAGAGAGATAAACTAACACATGATGATATACTGAAAGTATGGATGATATAAATCAAAGTGCGCAAATACTAATACAATTCTGAACCATATTAGTAGCCAACATAGCTTAATATAAAAAGTCTGTGACTCTCTCTAGTTGTTACTCTAGTTTATGAAGCCTCTAATGAAGTACTGAAAACATTGACTGTCTGAAAATACTGAAGATTGTAAGGTAATGATAATGTCCCGAAAGAACTGGGGATCACCAAATAGCTGGTACGAGAAACCTAGCGCTCTGAATCGTCAACCTGTAAAACATTACCTGCATCGTGAGATGCAGGCCCCGAGCAAAAGGGACGTCAGTACATTTGAATTGCACCGGTATGTAAAGCAACTAAAAGAAAGAATTATAAATGCTGAAACTGAAACTAAGCTAATAACTGAAATGATAACTGACAAATGAAATGATAACTAATAATTGATAACTGAACTGAGTAGCTGATAACTGAAACTGATAGATGATAACTGAACTGGTAGCTGATAACTGAACTGATAACTGATAAATGAACTGAATAAAGGAAGTAAGGATATGAATACTCCCTCTTCTGAATGATGAACAACTTGTTTATCTGAATAAGCTACAGCCTCGGGCCCAATATATATGTGCACAAGCTACGACCTCAGGCCCAAGTATACGTATACATATCTACAACCTCAGGCCCAAAAATGCATAAAGCATAAACTACGGCCTCATGCCCAAACATGCATAAAGCATAAACTACGACCTCAGGCCCAAATATAGGTGTTCAATATTCAGGAATTTAAAATTAGGAACTGAGAATCATACTGCAATACATGATACTGAAATGCTGAATCACACTGAGTTACATAATACTGGAATATTGAATATGACTAGACTGAGATATGTATTCTTGAACGGATTATGAATACTGAAACTTTAACTGTTTATGAAATGCTAAGTAAGTTGTACTGAGACCCAGGGATATAAAACCCAAGTCTATATTGAATACGAACTGAGCTCACAAAGTTCAAAATGAAAGTCATGAATGAGTTATGAAGCTAAAGAATAGAAGTTCTACAACTATTCAAGGAACTATGCTAAACTATATTTCGGAGGCAATTAGTAACGTCGTAAAAGAAACGTATTGTAGGGAGAATCAATAACATTTCCAAACATAGAGAGTTAGCCTCACATACCTCAATTTCCTTCTCCTGAGCATAATACAACATTCACCAACCCTTTCAACTTTAATCTCTATCAATACAAGTCAAAAGGATTCCATATTAGCAATAATACTCATCTTTTGGTCCCTTAGGAATTTTATCAAACACTTGGTGAGTATTAAGCTTCATAACCCTCATTAATGGTGTTTCTATACCCAATAACCCATTCTCTTGCTCCTAGATAAATTCTAAAGTCTCAATGGTTATAATCAGTATCATTCTTTATCACCCATAAGGTAAGCAACACCCTTAACCAATAATCAACAATCAACAACCAACAACCCAAACCTATAAACGTTCATGCTTTTCTATCAAACCCATCAACACATAACTCATGAACTAGAGTCTACAATCATTAATCCAATGTTAGAATCAACTAGCGGTAGAAAACATTACCTTTTTGAAGTTCAATCCCCTTGAATTTGAGTTCTAGGGTTCCTTCTCTCAAAAATGATGAAACAATCGAATATCTAATGATATGGAGGGTTTACCCATGTTAATAAGGTGTTGGAGAATTAAAATAAACACAGAATAACCATTAGAACTTACCTTGGATGGTGGAGGGACCCTTAAGGAGTTAGGTTTTTGAGAGCTTTCCCTTCTAGAGCAAGTTTTTATGTTTTGGGGTTGTGGGAGATGAGATAGGGCTTTAAAAATGACTCCCCAAGTGCGCCCCCGCACACTTGTAGGCCTGACCGCGCACCTGACCGCGCAAAATGGCAAGAACACTGCCACATGTGCGCTGCCGCGCATATTGCACACTGTTCTGTAAAATGGGCATAACATTTTGCACAGAGCTTCGTTTGGGTTCCACAACATATCGTTGGAAAGCTATTTCAAAGTTCTACAACTTTCATGCTTTGAGTTTTCTTAAATGTTTTTACACATGCTTATAAAACTATGCTGGAAGACGGACCTTCTGTAAACTTAGTCGATTTTGTCGAATCTTATGCACCTCACTTTCCATCTTGATTTTGAAACAACTATTTTCACCCATAATCATCCCTATAGGACTTCATATGTCCAAAATATAACCTTACTACTCCTTTAACTCATTCATACCTAAGACGAATGTATGGGGTGTTACATTATCTCCCCATTGGGATCATTCGTCCTCGAATGATTGTCCTGATTGTAACTTCTGCTAACTCCGGGCCTTAAACAGGGCTGGTGTAAACATGAACTTTCATAAACACTTGCATACTAAACTGAATGAATACGTGACTACTGAACTGTTGAGATACTGAACTAAATGACTACTGCATTGACTAAATATTGGTCTGCCATGGATACATGAATACTGAACTAACATGGATATATGGATATTTTAGCTGGCAGGAATATTTGAGTATTGAACTAACATCAATATCAAAGTACTAAGCTAGAATGCATATCTAAGTATTGGACTGACATGAGTAGCTGAGTATTGAACTAACATGAGTATCTGAGTACTGAACTGACATGATATCTGAGTATTGAACTGACATGAGTATCTGAGTACTGAACTGACATGAGTAACTAAGTATTAGAAACTTGAATGCTATAGCACAATACGTGAAATAGTAGTTGTATAGCGGCAAATTCTGGTGGCAGCTGTAACTCATAAGCTAATTGACCGATCCTTCGTAAGATTCTATGTGGCCCAATATAGCAAGGACAATGCTTCCCCTTCTTCCCAAATCTCATAATGTCTTTCATAGGCAAAACTTCAAGAAACACCCAATCATCAACTTGAAACTCTAAATCTCTATGCCGCACGCTCGAATAAGACTTTTGGCGGCTCTGAGTCGTCTTCAAATGCTCTTGAATCAACTTAACTTTCTCTATAGTCTGATAGACCAAATTCGGTCCCAACAACTCCTCTTCACCAACTTTGAACCAACCAATTGGCGATCTACACCTTCGCCCATACAGAGTCTCGCACGGTGCCATCTTGATACTGGAACGGTAGGTGTTATTATTAGCAAACTCAGTAAGAGGTATGTGATCATCCCAATTACTTTTAACATTAAGGACATATCCTAAACTGTCAAAATAATGTGCTCTGCTTGCCCATCTTTCTGAAGATGGAAAACTTGTGCCTAATCATTCCTGAAAGAACTTCTAACATGATCTTCTCTCTTTAAGTCCATCTATGTCTGGAACACACAATTTTTCTTGGTACCTCAAAGTACCATCATCTCCCCCTTATTCAAAAGCCATCGTCTTATACTTGTGAATCTCCTCTTTCAACTGCATTACATAGGGATCATCAAATTTTTTCCCCTTCTCTTCGACTACTAAGGGGGAACAAGTCATATTCTAGACAACAACTCTACTATCCTTGGAGTACGTAAATTGAACTCCTAGCTGGTCTAAGAGGCGAATTTCTTTCACCAGAGTTCTCTTATGTACCTCAATGATGAGTTATACTTCCTACACTTGATTATCTTCTTATGCACTTCCTGAAAACACTTATAGAATTGTTGTGAGCTAAGTCTATACTCCGAAGATTAGAGTCTCATGTGCTGGAACTGCCCTCGTGATACATAACTGGGCATGATTTTATAGTTCTCTCTTTTTTATATATATATCCCATGCTAATTATGCAGGTTTCAAATCTCCAATTGGACTTACTGCAGATTTTCATATCCCCCCTTAGACCAAAGGTCTTATACTTGCGGATCCTTGTCTTTTTGTTGGGATCCAAATAACATTTCTTATCTTTAGAAATTTTTTGCACTTTATGTCAATGAAGACTCACCTTCCGACTTACTTCTGAGCAATCCTTCTTACTAGGAAAAACCAAATTATTCACTTAAAGGAAAGCTAATGTATTCATAACTATCATACGCAATCTTAATAATTTAACTTTGCTCACACAATCAATCTTCGAGAAAGCACATTTCGATAATCCCTAAAGGCTATTCTTCAATAGTTTGATCTCTTATTGCTAGATGATTGTTTTTCCCACTATCACTGTACTTCAGATTTAAATTAAACTCTTTGAGTTCTAACACACGTTCGGTATTTCAAATTGTCATCCACTCACTACAGTTAACCTGGCTAAGTAAATCAAATTGTACCTCTACTAGCTCTACTGAAGGTGCTAATTCACTGTATCTACTCAAACATACTTACTATTCTTTTACTAACCACCTGCTAGCGTCATGTGTTTATGTTTTGCTTTGAATAACTAAACTGAAGCATAAGGTTATTTCTAACTTCCCTCACAATCCGACCATGTTCTACGGTCGCATACTTTTTTTTTTGAACTATGTACGTGGATCACACTTAGAGAAAGTTCATCTGTCTTAAACGAAAATGGAATATCTAACCCCAAATTTTCTATACACTTCACAATCAGTTTCGACTATAAATATTTGGAGCAAACACTTAGTCACATAATCTAAGGGGTAACTGTCTTATCTTTTATCTCACAGTAATATCCACTACTTATACAAATTCACTAACATAGTACTTTCCAGTTCTGATTTGAATTAATCTAAACAACTTAAAATATTTCCCTGAAATTCAATACCGGCTGCTCTTGGTTCTCATTTTGCACGTCATGTCTTCTAGTCATTTGCATGAGTTGTACGAAATCACATCTTTGGTAATAACAAATGTTTCTGACTCCTAGGTATTTTACCCTTAGGCTCTTTTCTGTCCAAAACTATAGTGACCAATGTTAGGGTCTAACATCTGAACTATCATCATCCCACATGTGGCTCCATTTCCAAGAATTAAAAGAAATTGTTCTCTGAGGTAAAACACATACGATTACCATACACAAACCTATTCTTCAGAGTATACCACCATCTGATAAATCACTTACTGCACCATCCAGTGAGTCTTGGTCTTAATCTAGACCTAAATACGCGAAGATTGCGCTATAACCATTGTTACTTACATTTTCTTTTAGCACCCATAGGCATCACTTTATATTCACCAGCCACTAGAACTTTGATACAATGAAAATTGGAGGTCTGGTAACTGAATAACTAATAACTGGCATACTGAATAACCATAAACTTGCTAACTGAATGATTGTATAACTGGTAGTTGAGGTAAACTGATGACCATAAAACGTAATAACTACTTTCGTACTTTCTAATAAGGTTATGCTCTGATATGTACCACTATCCATTGCATCTCTCTTCCAACATCCTCTCACGTCTCATTTGTTACTAACATGTACTCTATAACTATACCCCATTGGGAAATCATCCTCTCTAGAACCTTGGATTTTTCTCGCCCGTCGCTTGGGCGTTAGATACGTATGGAATTCGATAGGAACATAAGGTTAACTGTTGCTCTAAGCTTCATGACATGATCTAGAGTAGAAAGAAGTGAGACAATCCTGAATGTCTTGGTAGTTAACCATTTATATGAGTGGCTGACACACACATATAAAGGAAACTCCACTGGATACGACTTCATAGACTCCCTAAGACTCTTGAACCTAAGGTTTTGATACCAAGTTTTGTCACGCCCCAAACCTGGGCCTGGATGTAACACAGCACTCGGTGTCTAACTACATATGACCGAGCGAACCAACTGGTTGGCTGAATCAACATGCGATATCATAACATACTGAATGTGGAAGATAAACTAACGCGTGCTGATATACTGAAAGTCTGGATGATATAAATCAAAGTACGTAAATACTAATACAATTCTGAACCATATTGGTAGCCAACGTAGCTTAATATAAAAAGCCTATGACTCTGTCTAGTTGTTACTCTAGTCTATGAAGCCTCTAATGAAGTACTGAAAACACTGACTATCTGAAAATACTGAAGACTATAAGGTAATGATAATTCCCCGTAAGAACTGGGGATCACCAAATAGCTGGTAGGAGAATCCTACCGCTCTGAATTGTCAACCTGTAAAGCATTACCTGCGTCGTGAGATGCAGGCCCGGGGCAAAATGGATGTCAATACATTTGAATTGCACTGGTATGTAAAACAACTGCAAGAAAGAATTATAAATGCTAAAATTGAAACTAAGCTGATAACTGACAAATGAAATGATAACTAATAATTGAACTGATAACCGATAACTGATAAATGAACTGAACAAAGGAAGTAAGGATATGAATACTCCCTCTTCTGAATAATGAACAACCTGTTTATCTGAATAAGCTACGACCTCGGCCCCAATATATATGTGCACAAGCTATGGCCTCAGCCCTAAGTATACGTATACATAACTACGGCCTCAGGTCCATAAATGTATAAAGCATAAACTACGGCCTCAGACCCAAATACAAGTGTTCAACATTCAGGAATTTAAAATCAGAAACTGAAAATCATACTGCAATACATGATACTGAAATGCTGAATCACACTGAGTTACATAATACTGGAACATTGAATAGGACTAGACTGAGACATGTATTCTCGAACTGATTATGAACACTGAAACTTCAACTGTTTATGAAATTCTAAGTAAGTTGTACTGAGACCCAGGGATATCAAACCCAAGTCCATATTGAATACGAAGTGAGCTCACAACGTTCATAATTAAAGTCATGAACGAGTTATGAAGCTAGAGAATAGAAGTTCTACAACTATTCAAGGAACTAGGCTAAACTATATTTCGGAGGCAATTAGTAACGTCATAAAATAAACATATTGTAGGGAGAATCAATAACATTCCCAAACATAGAGAGTTAGCCTCACATACCTTAACATCCTGCTCTTGATCATAATACAATATTCGCCAACCCTTTCAGCTTTAATCTATACCAATACAAGTCAAAGGGATTTCATATTAGCAATAATACTCATGTTGTGGTCCCTTAGGTATTTTATAAAACACTTGGTGAGTATAAAGCTTCATAACCCTCATTAATGGTGTTTCTACACCCAATAACCCATTCTCTTGCTCCTAGATAAATTCTAAAGTCTCAATGGTTATAATCAACATCATTCTTCAACACCCATTCACGACCCAAATTCCGCTCAGGTCGTGACGGCGCCCACCACTGGGGTCAGGCAAGCCAACACTTATCTACTAGTGGGGGTTACTTACATGTTTAAGTGATTTAAAATCTTTTTCGGGTTCTTAAAGCAAGAAATTCATTCAAACAACTTTTAAGTGAAAACACGTGGGAGTATATAACTCAAAAGTAGTGCCAACACATACAACTTTTCAAAAATATCAGACAAAGACCACTAAGTGTGCCAGAACCTAGTGTCACTAGTCAACATGCGACTGAGGGAATAATAAAGTACTACCAGTAAATACAATATTGTCTGAAAGGTAATAGACAATAATAACAAAAATATAAGCAGGGGACTCCACAGTGCTGCCGAAATCGCCAAGGAAAGAAGCTCACCGTGTAGTCGACTAAATAGGAAACTCTCAACGATGACCACCGGAATAGTGACCGGATGCAGCCGCCTCAGATCCTGTACAATTAAGTACAGAAGAGTAGCATGAGTACATATATTTAAATATGTACCCAGTGAGTATCTCGTCTAAACACGAAGAAGTAGTGACGAGAAGTAGACGTATTACTCACTAGGTCAATGGTTATAATATGTTGCAACAATATTAAACAGGAACAATAAATATGAAAGTAGGTAGACATGGAACAGTCAAGGATGCAAGTAAAATCCTCCTTTCAATACCAGACGACAATGACAAATAAAATTCTCGAGTTTCCCTCCAGGCCAAACAATTTGAATAAGGATAATTTAAGATAGAAGCTCTCAACAAGTAAATAACATGTAATATGCCGAAGCGTACGGCCGAAGCGTCGCAATAATTTAAATGTGCACTACCGAGGGTCGACGACCCGAACCATAGATGCATCTATTACTCCGCTCACGAATCGATCATGTGACGCGGTTAACATAATATAAGGCTACCCCGCTCACGAATCATACCTGTGACTCGGGTGCTCGTAACATACACATATTCATTAGAAAAGCCTTAAGAGAAGTTCCGGTGCATGATTGGAAATATAGAATCAATATTCAAATTTACTAAGTAACCGCTATCATTTAAATATTTACTTCAAGGATGTCACTCAACCGAAGGTACATGAAAGTATACATGCAAGACACGTAAAAACATGCTTGTGAATCCTAACACTACCCAACATGGCAATGTAGTTGCTACGCACAGACTCTCGTCACTTGGTGCGTACGTAGCCCCCACAATTAAGGTCATTCAATAAATTACAATTACCTATGGGGAAAATTCCCTCTTACAAGGTTGGAAAGGAGACTCACCTCGCGTAGAGCCTACTCCTCGGGTCAAGAAAATGCCCGTCACTCCAAACTCGTCGCCCAAAGACTCGAGACTAGCCAAATATTATTTAAATGCATCTGCATACGCTCAAAAGTATGGAATTCTACTACTAATTAGGCTGATTCATCATTCTTGAAGAAATCCCAAAATACACCCCCAGGCCCACATGCTCGGATTCCGGAAATTTTCGAAGAAATCATTCACCCATAGCCTAAGGATCATTAATATATGGAAAAGTAGTGAAATTTCTAAAAATCCATCAACCTTAGGTTTTGGATCTAACGCATGATTTTCCCTTAATTAGGGTGTTAATCCACCTAAAAGATCATGTATTTAACTTAAATTGCAATAAAAGTTACTTACCTCTCAGTTTCTAGGTGAAAATCCCTCTTGAAGAGCTCCCAAAATCGACCCAAGTGAAGAAAAATGGAGAAAATGAGCCTAAGTCTTGTTTTTAAGAAAATACACTGCCCAGGTATTACTCTATGCGAACGCACCCTGGGCAGTGCTTTTTCGAAGGCTTAATTGACCAGGCCCACATTGGGCTTCTACGTGAACGCGAAGGCAGACGACAACTGGACCGGCCCAATAGGCTGGACCCTATGCGAACACGACGGAGGGAGGGCGAACGCGAAGAACAGGAGGCCCAACCCATCGCGAACGCGGTTGGGGGAACGTGAACGCGTACAACATTCGTAGCCCCCGCACAATTCCTTCTTCGCTAACGCGGCCACCCCTTCCACGAACGCGAAGAAGGAAACCAGATACAGAAAATTCTGGTGTTTTGAATTTAGCTCCGGGAGGTCCGAAACTCACCCGAGCCCCCCGAGACCCCGTCCAAAAGAACTGACAAGTCTGTATACGTGATACGGACTTGCTCGAATTCGCGGAACGTGAAAAACAACAACGGAACTACGGAGTCAACCCCAAAACCAAATTGAATCAAATTTTGAACTTAGAGTTTTAGAATTCGGTTTCAAGGCACTGAACCGACCTACACTACCCGGAATGATACCAAACTTTAAAGGAAACACATAATTATCATATTTAACTTGTCCCGGGCTCCGAAACCATGATACGGGCTCGGTAACCCCGATTTCGCATTAATTACCCTTTTCAAAAACCTTTATATTTTTCAGAAAATAATTTTCTTTAAATATTCATTTCTCGGTCTTGGGACCTCGAAATTTGATTCTGGGCATACGCCCGAGTCCTACATTTACCTATGGACCCTCCGGGACCGTCAAATCACCGGTTCGGGTCCGTTTACAAAAAATGTTGACCAAAGTCAACTTTAATCAATTAATTATTAGAAATTTCAGTTTACATCAAGGTTTTACATAGAAGCTTCCCGGCTACACGTCTGGGGCTGCGCACGCATATCGAGGTGGAATTAACAGAGGCTTTCGGAGCCTCAGAACGCAGGTTTAGCTAGGTTAACTCTGGATGACCGTTTGTGTCATCACAATCTCCACCTCTTAAACAAACGTTCGTCCTCGAACGGACATAGAAGTGTACCTGGAGTGCTGAATAAGTGTGGATATCCGCTCCGCATGTCCTCCTCGGACTCCCAAGTCGCCTCCTCGGCTGGCTGGCCCCGCCATTGGACCTTAGCAGCAGAAACTCTCTTAGACCTCAACTTGCGATCCAGTTTGTCAATAATAGCAACTGGCTCCTCCTCGTAGCCCAATCTCTCATCCAGCTGAATAGTGCTGAAATCTACCACGTGCGAGAAGTCGGGGTGATACCTTCGGAGCATGGACACATGGAAGACCGGATGAACTCCAGATAAGTGGGGAGGCAAGGCAAGATCATAAGCAACCTCCCCTACTTTCCGCAACACCTTGAAAGGACCAATAAACCTCGGGCTCAGCTTGCCATTCTTCCCGAACCTCATAATGCCTTTCATCGGAGACACGTTCAGCAGGACCTTGTCTCCCTCCATAAATGATACATCACGTGCCTTCAGATCCGCATAGCTCTTTTGCCAGGACTGTGCTGTGCGGAGCCTCTCCTGAATCAACTTTACCTTCTCTAAGGCATCTCTCACCAAGTCTGTGCCATACAGCTTAGCCTCGCCAGGCTCAAACCATACAACAGGAGAACGACATCGCCGACCATATAAAGCCTCGAATGGAGCCATCTCAATGCTGGCCTGGTAACTGTTATTATAAGCAAACTCGGCCAACGGCAAGAACTGATCCCACTGACCTCCAAAGTCAATTATACATGCTCTAAGCATGTCCTCCAATATCTGAACAGTGCGCTCCGAATGACCGTCGGTCTGAGGATGAAAAGCTATGCTGAGATCTATTTGAGTGCCCATCTCCCGGTGTAGTGCTCTCCAGAAGTGCGAGGTGAACTGGGGACCTCGGTCTGATATAATGGACACCGGCACACCCTGCAACCGGACTATCTCCCAAATGTAGATCTGGGTTAGCCTCTCAGATGTATAAGTCGTAGCCACAGGAATGAAATGCGCCGATTTGGTCAATCTATCCACAATGACCCAAACCGCGTCAACCTTCCGCAAAGTCTGAGGTAACCCAACTACGAAATCCATGGTGATGCGCTCCCACTTCCACTCAGGAATGGGCATCTGCTGTAGCAATCCCTCTGGTCTCTGGTGCTCATACTTCACCTGCTGGCAATTAAGGCACCTAGCCACATACTCCACAATGTCTCTCTTCATCCGTCTCCACCAGTAATGCTGCCTCAAGTCACGATACATCTTCATAGCGCTCGGATGGACAAAATACCGCGAAATGTGTGCCTCCTCAAGAATCTTCTGCCTCAGGCCATCGACATTGGAAACACACAACCGACCCTGGAGTCTCAGAACACCATCCTCGCCAATAGTAACCTCCTTGGCGCTGCCCTGAACCACTGTATCCCGGAGCTGAACCAAGCGTGGATCATCATACTGCCGAGCCTTAATCTCCCCCAATAATGAAGACTGGGCAACTACATGTGCTAGAACTCGACTAGGCTCTGAAAGATCTAATCTCACCAAGCGATTGGCCAAGGACTGAATGTCCAAGGCTAGAGGTCTCTCCTTTGCTGCAATATAGGCCAAGCTACCCATACTCTCCGCCTTTCTACTCAAAGCATCTGCTACTACATTCGCCTTGCCCGGATGATAGAGAATGGTGATGTCATAATCCTTTAGTAACTCAAGCCACCTGCGCTACCTCAAATTAAGATCCCTCTGTTTGAACAAGTGCTGCAAGCTGCGGTGGTCCGTATACACCTCACAAGACACCCTATATAAGTAATGCCTCCAAATCTTAAGAGCATGAACAATCGCCGCCAACTCCAAATGGTGCACAGGGTAATTCTTCTTATGAACCTTCAGCTGGCGCGAAGCATAAGCAATAACTCTCCCTTCCTGCATTAATACACACCCTAAGCCAACGCGTGAAGCGTCGCAATACACCGTATACATCCCCGAACCGGAAGGCAATACTAGAACTGGTGCCGAAGTCAATGCAGTCTTGAGCTTCTGAAAGCTCGCCTCACACTCATCGGACCACCGAAATGGAGCATTCTTCTGATTCAATCTGGTCAATGAGGCTGCAATAGATGAAAAGCCCTCTACAAACCGCCGATAGTAGCCTGCCAAACCTAAGAAACTCCTGATCTCAGTAGCCGAAGTAGGGCGTGGCCAACTCTAAACCGCCTCAATCTTCTTAGGGTCAACCTTAATACCCTCTCCAGATACAACATGTCCTAAGAATGCCACAGAATCCAACCAAAACTCACACTTGGAGAACTTAGCATATAGCTTATGTTCCCGCAAGGTCTGGAGCACAACTCTCAAATGCTGCTCGTGCTCTCCCAGGCTACGTGAATAAATCAGAATGTCATCAATGAAGACGATGACAAAGGAATCAATGTACGGCCTGAACACCCTGTTCATCAAGTCCAAAATGTTGCTGGGGCATTAGTCAAGCTAAAGGACATCACCAAGAACTCATAGTGGCCATATCTCGTACGAAAGGTTGTCTTCGGGACATCAGAAGCCCGAATCTTCAACTAGTGGTACCTTGATCTCAAATCAATCTTAGAAAACACTTTGGCACCCTGCAGCTAGTCAAATAAATCGTCAATACGCGGCAGTGGATACTTGTTCTTGATGATGACCTTGTTCAACTGGCGGTAATCAATGCACATCTGCATAGACCCATCGTTCTTCTTCACAAACAGAACCGGAGCACCCCACGGCGATACACTCGGCCTGATAAACCCCTTAGCCAACAACTCCTCCAGCTATTCCTTCAACTCCTTCAACTCCTTAGGAGCCATACGATACGGGGGAATGGAAATAGGCTGAGTATCTGAAGCCAAGTCAATGCAAAAATCAATATCACGATCTGGAGGCATGCCTGGAAGATCCGAAGGGAATACATCTGCAAACTCTCGAACCACGGGCACTGAATAAATAATCGGAGACTCGGCGGTGGTGTCCCACACATAAGCAAGATAAGACAATCAACCCTTCTCGACCATATGTCGAGCCTTCAGGAAGGAAATAACTCTGTTGGCTGCGCTGACTGAGGAACCTCTCCACTTCAGTCTGGGCACATCGGGCATGGCCAAAGTAACCGTCTTGGTGTGGAAATCCAAGATGGCATGATGAGGAGGTAGCCAATCCATCCCCAGGATAATCTCAAAGTCAACCATATCGAGCAATAGAAGGTCCTCTCTAGTCTCGTGCCCACAAAATGATATCACACAAGACCAGTAGACCCAGTCTACCACTACAAAATCACCCACGGGGGTGGATACATATATAGGAGAAGCCAAAGACTCACGAGGAACACCCAGAAAGCAAGCAAATAAGGCTGACACATATGAGTAGGTAGATCCCGGATCAAATAGTACTGATGCCTCTCTACCATATACTGAAATAATACATGTGATCACGGCATTTGAGGCCACTGCATCTGCCCGGGCCGGTATAGCATAAAATCTGGCTAGAGTACTTGAAGACTGACCCCCACTGGACTGAATATGAGCTGGCTGAGCTCCTCCTGCCTGGCCTCCACCTCTGGGACGACCTCTACCAACATGCCCTCCACCTCTAGGTGGACGTGGCGCATGTGCTGAGTACGTGGGCTGATAACTCTGCTGGACGGCCTTACCCCGAAGTCTGGGGCAAGCCCTCCTAATGTGGCCTGAATCCCCACACTCGAAGCATCTCACTAGAGGCATACTCTGCTGGCCGGAAGAAGAAGGACCTTAGATAGCTGGGGAACGATGATAAGCCTCTGGCATAGCACCAAAATAGGGGCTAGGAGGACCCTGGCGACCTGAATACCCGCCTGAAGAACCCTGAATGGATGGAGGGCGGTAAGAACTCTCCGGCATGACACTGAAGTATGGTCTCGCTGGAGAACCACGAGGAGGTGGTGGTGGAGCTGAATATGGAGGCCTGCTGGGCTGACCTCTGCCAAACTGACCTCTACCCCTAGCTGGGGTACCTCTGAAATATCCAGATAATCTAGATCTCTTGTCCTGCTGACTCTGCTCCCTGCTCCTAGACCGGTAACCCTCAATCCGGCGAGCTATATCAACCACTAGCTGATATGGAGTACCCATCTCCACCTCTCGGGCCATGTTGGCCCTAATACCAGAATGTAACCCCGCTACGAACCTCCACACCCTCTCAGCATCAGTAGGAAGAATCATGAGGGCATGGCGGGACAGCTCTAAAAATCTAGCCTCGTAGTCAATCACAGACATCTGGCCCTGCTCCAGTTGCTCAAACTGATAATGCAGCTCTTCCCTCTCAGAGGGTGGAATATACATGTCCAAGAATAGCTGAGTGAACTGCTCCCAAGTGATAGGAGGTGAACTTGCTGGCCTACCAAGGATGTAAGACTGCCACCATCTACGTGCTCTACCTTCAAGCTGGAAAGTGGTGAAATCAACCCCATGGGACTCCAGAATCCTCATGTTGTGCAATCTATCCCTGCACCTGTCAATGAAGTCCTGAGCATCCTCACCCCTCTCACCTCCAAAGGTCGGAGGGTGCAATCGGGTCCATCTGTCAAGTAGCATCTACAGATCACCGTCTGCAGCTAGTCTGAGATCAAGGGCTGCTGGCTGTGCCCCACCCACCGGTAAAGTGTCCGGAGTCTGATATACCGCCGCTGCATGACTTGCGGCATGAGCAGTCGGGGTCTAAACCCCCCTTCTGCATGAGAAGTGGAAGGGTCCGCCGGAAACAACTCATCCTGAGTCATAGTATCCATGAACCGCATCATACGACCCATGACCTCCTGAAAGCCTGGGCGGTCATAAAATCTGCTGGGGCGGGATCTGCTGGGGGAACCTTACCCTGCTCCTCAGGGATAGGATTCTCTGGGGGTGCTAATGGAGTAACTCTAGGACGCCCCCGTCCCCTACCTCGGGTCGGTGCCCTCCCCCAGCCTCTGCCACGGCCTCAGACTACGGGTGTAGCGGCATATCCCGGGCCTGGAACATCAGCTGCACGAGTCCTCACCATCTGTGAGAGAGTACAAGAATGAGATTTAGTAAGACCATCGACTGCATGATAGAATAAGAATAAAGAGAGATTTTCCTAACACCTTGTAGCCTCCCGAATATAAATACAGACGTCTCTGTATCGATCCACAAGACTCTACTAGGTTTGCCTGTGACTTGTGAGACCTACGTGAACCTTGAGCTCTAATACCATGTGGTCACGACCCAAATTCCGCTCAGGTCGTGATGGCGCCCAACACTGGGGTCAGGCAAGCCAACACTTATCTACTAGTGGGGGTTACTTACATGTTTAAGTGATTTAAAATCTTTTTCGGGTTCTTAAAGCAAGAAATTCATTCAAACAACTTTTAAGTGAAAACACGTGGGAGTATATAACTCAAAAGTAGTGCCAACACATACAACTTTTCAAAAATATCAGACAAAGACCACTAAGTGTGCCAGAACCTAGTGTCACTAGTCAACATGCGACTGAGGGAATAACAAAGTACTACTAGTAAATACAATACTGTCTGAAAGGTAATAGACAATAATAACAAAAATATAAGCAGGGGACTCCACAGCGCTGCCGGAATCGCCAAGGAAAGAAGCTCACCGTGTAGTCGGCTAAATGGGAAACTCTCAACGATGACCACCGAAATAGTGATCGGATGCAGCCACCTCAGATCCTGTACAATTAAGTACAGGAGAGTAGCATGAGTACATATATTTAAATATGTACTCAGTGAGTATCTCGTCTAAACTCGAAGAAGTAGTGACGAGAAGTAGACGTATTACTCACTAGGTCAATGGTAATAATATGTTGCAACAATATTAAACAGGAACAATAAATATGGAAACAGGTAGACATGGAACAGTCAAGGATGCAAGTAAAATCCCCCTTTTAATACCAGACGACAATGACAAATAAAATTCTCGAGTTTCCCTCCAGGACAAACAACTTGAATAAGGATAATTTAAGATAGAAGCTCTCAACAAGTAAATAGCATGTAATGTGCCGAAGCGTACAGTCGAAGCGTCGCAATAATTTAAATGTGCACTGCCGAGGGTCGACGACCCGAACCATAGATGCATCTATTACTCTGCTCACGAATCGATCATGTGACACAGTTAACATAATATAAGGCTACCCCGCTCACGAATCATACCTGTAACTCGGGTGCTCGTAACATACACATATTCATTAGAAAAGCCTTAAGAGAAGTTCCGGTGCATGATTGGAAATCTAGAATCAATATTCAAATTTACTAAGTAACCGCTATCATTTCAATATTTACTTCAAGGATGTCACTCAACCGAAGGTACATGAAAGTATACAGGCAAGACACGTAAAAACATGCTTGTGAATCCTAACACTACCCAACATGGCAATGTAGTTGCTACGCACGGACTATCGTCACTTGGTGCGTACGTAGCCCCCGCAATTAAGGCCATTCAATCAATTACAATTACCTATGGGGACAATTCCCTCTTACAATGTTGGAAAGGAGACTCACCTCGTGTAGAGCCTACTCCTCGGGTCAAGAAAGTGCCCGGCACTCCAAACTCGTCGCCCAAGGACTCGAAACTAGCCAAATATTATTTAAATGCATCAACATACGCTCAAAAGTATGGAATTCTACTACTAATTAGGCTAATTCATCATTCTTGAAGAAATCCCAAAATACACCGCCGGGCCCACATGCTCGGATTCCGGAAATTTTCGAAAAAATCATTCACCCATAGCCTAAGGATCATTAATATATTGAAAAGTAGTGAAATTCCTAAAAATCCATCAACCTTAGGTCTTGGCTCTTACCCATGATTTTCCCTTAATTAGGGTGTTAATCCACCTCAAAGATCATGTATTTAACATAAATTGCAATAAAAGTTACTTACCTCTCAGTTGCTAGGTGAAAATCCCTCTTGAAGAGCTCCCAAAATCGACCCAAGTGAAGAAAAATGGAGAAAATGAGCCTAAGTCCCGTTTTAAGAAAATACACTGCCCAGGTATTACTCTACGCGAACGCACCCTGGGCAGTGCGTTTGCGAAGGCTTAATTGACCAGGCCCACATTGGGCTTCTACGCGAACGCGAGTGAGGGGCCGCGAACGCGATTGGACGGGTGCGAACGCGAAGGCAGACGACAACTGGACCGGCCCAATAGGCTGGACCGTATGCGAACGCGAAGGACAGGAGGCCCAACCCATCGCGAACGCGATTGGGGGGACGCGAACGCGTAGAGCATTCGTAGCCCCCGCACAATTCCTTCTTTGCGAACGCGGCCACCCTCCCGCGAACGCGAAGAAGGAAACCAGATACAGAAAATTCTGGTGTTTTGAATTTAGCTCCGGGAGGTCCGAAATTCACCAGAGCCCCCCGAGACCCTGTCCAAAAGCACTGACAAGTCTGTATACGTGATACAGACTTGCTCGAATTTGCGGAACGTGAAAAACAACAACGGAACTACGGATTCAACTCCAAAACCAAATTGAATCAAATTTTGAACTTAGAGTTTTAGAATTCGGTTTCAAGGCACCAAACCGACCTACACTACCTGGAATGATACCAAACTTTACAGGCAACACATAATAATCATATTTAACTTGTCCCAGGCTCTGGAACCATGATACGGGCTCGGTAACCCCGGTTTCGCATTAATTACCCTTTTCAAAAACCTTTATATTTTTCAGAAAACAATTTTCTTTAAATATTCATTTCTCGGAATTTGATTCCGGGCATACGCCCAAGTCCCATATTTTCCTACGGACCCTCCGGGACCGTCAAATCACCGGTTCGGGTCTATTTACCAAAAATGTTGACCAAAGTCAACTTTAATTAATTTATTATTAGAAATTTCAGTTTACATCAAGTTTTTACATAGAAGATTCCCGGCTACTCGCCCGGGCTACGCACGGATATCGAGGTGGAATTAACGGAGGCTTTCGGAGCCTCGAAATGCAGGTTTAGCTAGGTTAACCCGGGATGACCGTTTGGGTCATCATACATAAGGTAAGCAACACCCTTAACCAATAATCAATAATCCAAACCCATAACCGTTCATGCTTTTCTATCAAACCCATCAACACATAACTCATGAACTAGAGTATACAATTAATAATCCAATGTTAGAATCAATTAGAGGGTGAAGACATTACCTTTTTGAAGTTCAATTCCCTTGAATTCGAGTTGTAGGGTTCCTTCTCACAACAATGATGAATCAATTGAATATATAATGATATAGGGGGTTTACCCATGTTAATAAGGTGTTGGGGAATTGAAATCAACATAGAATAACCATTAGAACTTACCTTGGATGGTGGAGGGACCCTTAAGGAGTTAGGTTTTTGAGAGCTTTCCCTTCTAGAGCAAGTTTTTATGTTTTGGGGCTGTGGGGGACGAAATAGGGCTTTAATGTCACGACCCCAAATCCTAACAGGCCGTGATGGCGCCTATCTTGGAACTAGGCTATCCAACCATCACATTACTACGCTTTCGTTCAATTATAACAGTTCACAATTAGATAATAAGCATGCAACCATAGCATCAGTTAATATAATTAAGTCTTAACGTCCCAATGATAGTCTAACCAACCTCCCAAGAACTGGAGTCAATAGTCATGAGCATCTAAGAATAAATAAATCTAACTCCGCTAAAACTATAGTATATGTCTCTGAATCAAATACTAAAGCTAAATAGGGAAGGGAAATGGAGAAGTTGTGGACGCTGGACAGCTACCTCGAAATCCCGTGAAATGCTGCTATTGAACCTACGTCAGCTACTGATGCGAGCTAGTACCTGGATCTGTGCACAGAGGCACAGGGAGTCTTTATGAGTACGCCAATTCAGTAGTAATGAAAATAAATCACATTCTAAGTAATATAAACACATATAACAGATACACAATTTCACAAAAGCCAGTAAAACACCAAGTCACCAGGTAGTATTCATCAAATATATGAGTTCAAAAATCAGTTTCCAGAAATCCTTTGAACCAAGTGTAATATTAGAATATCTCAGTAAAAATCTCAGTAAAAACCAGTTTGAAAACGAAGTAAATCATAGTATGAAAACTCAGTAAAAATCTTCATAAACTGCCCCTCGGGCCATAATCATTTCTTGTAACAATTTCTTTCAGTAACTGCCCATCAGGCAACCTCACAATCACTCTGCCCATCAGGCAACCTCACAATCACTCTGCCCATCAAGCAACCTCACAATCACTCTGCCCATCAGGCAACCTCAAATCACTCTGCCCATCAGGCATCCTCACCATCACTCTTCATAAGCCCCGCAGGCATCACTCAATCAGTATCGGCGCTCACTGAGGGTGTGTTACAGACTCTGGAGGGGCTCCTACAGCCCAAGCTCTATAATAAGCCACAACATGGCATAAATCACACACAATATAGGCCCACAGCCTCACTCATATCATATCATCCTCACAATATAGGCCACAAGCCTCACTCATATCATAAAATCCTCACAATATAGGCCAACTGCCTCACTCATATCATAAAATCCTCACAATATAGGCCAACTGCCTCACTCAGTCAGACACTCTCAATTTGTCCTTCAGGCCAAAATATACCGAGTTCTCGACCCAAAAACAATATTTCATTTTCAAGAAGTAGTTCAAAATACTTTGAGTGTCAAAACAATTTCACAGAAAAGACTGAGTGAAAAAAAATCATAATATATCAGTGAGGAAAATATAGTAAACACAACCCTCAAAGGGTAAACAAGTCGGCACTAGGCCCCAAACATGGCTTACAGCCCAAATAATATCAAGTATATATAATACTATTGGAAATAAACTTTAAAAGCCGTTTCGCAACTCAATAGTCGCCTAAGTAAGGAATATATCTCCAAAGTTTCAACCTTTGCATTTCAAAACCCGTGAAAGGGTGCATAGTCCGGGGTTTCATACCCTCATGACAGGATTTAAAGACACTACTTACCTCAAAAGTAGCCCGAAATTTATTCCGCAATGCGCTTGCCTCTCGAATAAACCTACGAAGGCTCCGAATCTACCAAGTTCAGATTTTATCATCAATATATGCTTAAGGAATAAATTCCAATTGAAAAATATCAAATTTAGCTCAAAAATCCGAATTCGGTCAAAACCCGACCCCCGGACCCGCCTCCCAAAACTCAGAAATTCTTATACAGAAGTGTTCTTCGTCCTCTCACGAGTCCGTACATATAAAGAACACCAAAATCAGAGTTCGTTTGACCCCTCAAATCGATCCCTAAAGGTCTCATAATCTCAAGCCCTAAAACCCAATTTTTCTACTGATTCTCCATGAATTTACACTGGTTTCATGCTCTATAATCACCCATAATTGAGATTTATGACTAGAACACTTACCTCAATGAAGAACAAGGATTTCCCTCTTCAAAATCACCCCCAAGAGCTCTTTTCCGTACAACAATGGTGTAAAAAGGGGTTTAGGTCGCGGATGAAATATTTAAATACTGCCCAGTTAATTGTTCTCCGCGATCGCAGCTTTTCCCCTGCGATCGCATAGTGCACTCACTTCGACCTCCGCGATCGCAGCCCCAGGCACGCGATTGCACAGTGCTTTTTCCAGCCAATCCCCCACGCGCCCAATACCCTATGCGATCGCACCCTAACTCCCGCGATCACACAGGGTCCTCTCCCCCTTTCTCCGCGATCGCAGCCTGTTGTACGCGATCGCATATCACAAATGAACCTGCCCCCAAATTAACTCATTGTGATCGCATCCCTTCCCCCGTGATCGCAGTGAACAAAACTGTTGTACACAAAAACCAGAAACCAGCATTTGTTCTAAGTCAAAAAATGCCCGTTAATCACCCGAAATCAATCCCGAGCCCCTCGGGACCCCAACCAAACTTACCAACACGTCCCATAACATCATTCAAACTTAGTTGCACTCTCAAAACACTACAATTAACATCAAAACACCAAATTTACATCGGATTCAAGCCTAAGAACTTTGATATTTCTAAGATCCACCAATGATGCCGAAACTATCCAAATGAACTCTGATTGACCTGAAATTTTGCGGACAAGTCCAAAATGACATAACAAACTTGTTCCAATTTTCGGAATTCCATTCCGACCCCGAAAGACTATTTTCCACTGCCGTCCGGAAATCGCCAAAAACTAACTATCGCCAATTCAAGCCTAATCCTACACCGGACATCACAAATTTATTCTGAACACACTCTAAGTCCCAAATTACCTAACGAAGCTATTCGAACCATAAAATCCGCATTCTGAGATCGTTTACCAATAAGTCAACTCTTAATTGACTTTTATTCCCAATTTAATGCTATTTTTAAAGGCTAATTGACTGAACTCTCACTACAACCATTCGATTTCAAGCCTATCAACTCTAATACATCAAATACAATATAACCAATTTATAACAAGTCAATAACAACAATTACAAATGCAGTTTTTACGTAACGACGTACCGGGTCGTTACATTTAAAAATGACTCCCCAAGTGCGCCCCCGTGCACCTGTAGGCCTGACTGCGCAAAATGGCAGGAACACTGCCACATGTGCACGGTCGCGCTCGGGGCGCGCATATTGCACACTATTCTGTCGATTTTGTCGAATCTTATGCACCTCACTTTCCATCTTGATTTTGAAACAACTATTTTCACCCATAATCATCCCGATAAGACTTCATATGTCCAAAATATAACCTTACTACTCCTTTAACTCATTCATACCTAAGCCGAATGTACGGGGTGTTACAGAGGAGATTGTCTAAGTAATATTTCGTGCTACCCTAGCTTAGTTTTAATATTCTTTCTTAGTGTAGTAATTTTCGAAGAACAAATATTTGAAAAAAAATGAAAAAGAAAATACATTAGAAATTTGGACTTTTTCCGACGATGGATTTTGTGGACATCTTTCTTGTGGGATTAAGGTCCAATGAAAAAAAATCTAAAAATATTATTTTTCTTTCTAGTTTTAGTTAAATAATAATTCCCCTTGGTTTTTCTTTGTGCGTCGATTCTTTTTCAAGGGATGTAACTTGAACCGGGTAAGTATTTATTTTTATGTTAGATTTTTTTAAGAGTAGCACAAGAGAGAAAATATAGTCCCTTATGTGACTTGTTATATACTAGTATATTTAGGCCTGAGTTTGAGTAGTACTTTCCTCTAAGTGCTTGAGTAATAAAAAAACAATAGAGATTTTCTGACACCTAAGCTTAGGATTGTGACTCTGTATATAGCTTATTCTTATTTTGTCGTTCGCTATGATCATGTATGTCTTAGAGTATAATTGATCCATCTTGATTGATACTTGTGTCGTGTGTGGTGAGGATTTCTTACATATATTCCATGATTTGCATCTTAGACTAGAACTTGCCATGCATGTTATTGAAGCAAAATAAAAGTGTTGCTTTGTTTAGAAGATGATCATAGGCTTTCTTTGTTATGTATTGTAAATTTTAGCCTTTTCAGATATTGTACCACTAGTTAGCCCATTGAGCATGTAACCTTTTGTTTGGAAGTCGTATTGTTGCCTTGATTCTTTTTTTTTTTAATCCCTAGTTTTTGCACCCTGCTTCCTTGAGTATGTTGCTTAGACTGTGATATTAATTGATAAAATTTAAAAAGGGATGATTAAGTAAAAAATGGTAACCAACGATAACTGAAAAGTGATGAAAATGCCCTCTTGAAAAAATGTGATATGAAAATAAGATACTATTTTGAAAAAAAATGAAACAGTCTTGATATGAGGGAAATACTTGTGAAACAATTGATGAAGATAGGGATAAAAAATAAAATTAAGAGCTGAAAATAATGGGTGATGAAGTCTAAAAGTGCAAAGTGATTATGGAAGTGTAATTCACTATTATATAGTTCTCCTACACGTCCCTTAGCCAATATTACAATCCGTTAAAGTCCTATTTGATTATATTCGAGCATACTTAATTAGTAGAGATATACATAATGGGCAAGCCTATTGTTCTCTGTGCATACATGTGATTTCTTTGTGAGTGAGAGAGTTGTTCTTTGATGATAAGTCCTTAAATTATATTCATTCTTTGCTTTGAGTGTATGGACTATTTTCTTGTGAGATCACTGATTTCATGATAGATATGTGATGTTATTAGCTTTATTTGACGGAGTTGGTGAGCGAGCTTAAATTTGGTGAGTTAGAGTCCCTCTTTGAGGTTAGAAGTTTATTATTTGTTTGTGACTTGTATATCTTCCACGATGATCAGGAAGTGTACATCTGATGGTTTGAGTTGCTATAAGGCTTAATTATTTGTATCAACCGAACTGGTGGTGTTTCTAGGCTTGATTTATTGAGAGTGGTTTTAATGCTTACTCGAGGACGAGCAAGAGTCTAAGTGTGGGGTGTTGACGTTCCGCAAAAAATGCATATATATGACCATTATTGTCTCACATTATAGCACTTTTAATCATCTTTTGAGTATTAGTTTCATTACTTGTTGCTTAATATTATATTTTTACTGTGTAGGAATAAAGCAATGTGATGATAAAAAGATTTGGAACAAAATTGAATAAAACGCAGAAGAAAAAGAAAGAAAATTAAAAAAAAAAAAAGGAGACACCCTTTGGTGTTAGCCCCCCCAATTGAAAGACCCAAAAAAAAGGTAATACATTCCAATCAAAGAATTAAATAACGAAAAGAAGACGTACCTCGGCTAAGAAAGAATTGGAAACACTAGTTTCTGCGCCAGGGCCATCACTAGGTGCTGGTCTGAATGCTGGGGGCGGGGACTTTTCCTATTTTGTCCGGGACAAGGCTATTTTGGTCCAACATGGTCCCAACTCATATAAAAGGGTTCTAAACCTAATTTGGAGGGGGAGGCACCACTTTGAAGGAAAAAAACATGAACATCCGGGTGCGAAAATATCTCAGTTTTCTTCATCTTTTCTTAGTATTTTCAATTATTCAACACTTGTGAATTTGTTTTGATACTATCATGAGTGGCTAAACCCATAGTTCTGGAGTTGCGATTTAGCCATGAATATTGTCGTTTAAAGTTGACTTAAACTTGATTACAATTCACCAATATATGGTTGTTTCTTTAATTATGTGATTAATTGCTTAATTGTCTGGCCAACAGTCATGTCCTAATTACTATCTATGATATGCTTGGGAAAGTCATGTTTAGATTGGAGAAGAATTAAAAAGAGCATGCTCTTAACTCTGAGGGGGGCGAATTTATTGTTAGGGTAGGAATATACCTGGTCATTGTTCTTAATTAAATATCGTAATCTTAATACGTTCTTAATAGAATGATTCCATAGGACTATAGGCCTTAATCTATTTTGACTAGGCGAGTAGTAGTACTTCGGGAGACGGCTACGAGAGCAATTGTATGATTAATTAGCAACCATGAGTGAATTTTATGAAAATTAGAGTTAATAAGAACACAAAGGATTGGTGAATCGGTCACAACCCTGGAATATTCGTCTCTACTAAATACACAACAACTATTCTGCTGCTTGATAAATTAGTTACTTGTTAGAATTATTGCGTAGTATCATCACACTTTTGAACTCGAAAATACTTGACTGAATAATAATCTTAGTGAAACTAGTGGGTAGCTAACACAAGTCTCTCTGGGTTCGACACTCGACTTATCATTTTATTACTTGTTCGACCACGTATACTCGCGTGTGCTCGGGAGCAACAGTAGCATTTGCAGATTTCGATGTTTGAAAATAAGGCTAATTCTCCGTATTTATTGCCAATGTAGCTGAGTTTCAACCGGTGTAAAGATGCATGTTTGTTTGACAAGGTGTCTATTTAGTAGAAATTATTTAAATTTCTGTTAAGTAGGTCATTTGGTCACGAAATTAACCATTGAGAAAATAATTAACTTAATCCGCAAATTTTAAAATTCCGCATGAAAAAATATCAGAAAAAGAAAAATAAATACCGGAAAAAGAAAATATATTTGGTCAAAAAAATTATCAATCAAATCATTTGATCGAAGCTGAAGCTTAGGCGAGCAACAATATAACGCAAGATTTTCTTTCTTCTCAAATCTTTAAAAGTTAGAAGAAGTGCTTTGATATATATCCACACAAAAAATTCTCTTTCTATCCAATGGGACAAAGTTCCTTTATAAAAGAAATCAATTCAAAATTTTAATTTTCATCCATTTCTCATTCACTCCTTTACTCAAACAACCTGACATTACAACTCAATTTTACATAGTACTTTATAATATAATGCATCAAATACGACCGAACTCGATTAGTGATAGAGTGAGTAGACTTGCAATTATAGACTTGCAAGCACTTTGTAATATAATGCATCAAACCTAGTATGTTCCCAACAGGTGGGGTCTGGGGAGAGTAGTCTGTACGCTAACCTTATACCTACTAAATGCAGATAGAGAGGTGATATTTAGCAGAATTTTGTATATTCTGATAGTAGTTTAACCTCATTCTCAAGTGTTCTTGAATAGTTTAATGGTTAAAAATCACCAAAATTGTGCCTAATTGATGCTCTTTGGTTGATAGGGAGTTAAAAGAGGAATTGAAGAAATTTTCGAAGTTTTGGGACGAAAATATGCTCAAACTGAATAAAAAGACAAAGTGCAAAAACAACACATTTTCCCTATAATATGTGCTCCGTGTGCGCGACAAGATCAAATGCAGAGCGCACGGTGCGTCCGGCGCGAGCTTGGCGTGCGAATAGGAATTTTTGGGCGAATATTATAAGGATATTTTAGTCTTTGGAGCAAATTTTACTCGATATAAAATCTTCTTTTCGCCTCCCCAGCCGAAATCTCGACATGGAAAGAGGAAAACACTAGTTTCGAAGCAAGTAAGGGCTTGGAAGAGTTCAAAAACCATCCTAATTGAAGATTTGAAGAGTTTCTCCCAACTTTCCTTATTTTCGTTTATTATGAATAAGGCTGTAAGTGGGCCAGGCCCGGGCCTAAACGGGCCAAGTGGGTCGGGCCCAACCGGTCTCGGGCTTCACGGGCCTATATGTTGTAACCGGCCCGGGACGAGCCCAGACCCATATGGTCCCGGGCTAAGTGAGTGGACTTAAGTGGGCTGGGCTATGTTTTTAAAAAAAAAATTATCTAAGACAATTTCTTGTAAATTATATTATATAATTGTGACTTAAATCTTGTAATTCAAATTTAAACACAAAAATATTGTAAAGAGATATTCAAGGGAATGCGTTATAATTTTTATTATTATGACATTAACAAACAAATGGCAATATCTTTCTTAGTCTTCCTCCCCTCAATGGAATGAGCACAACAAGGTCCTAATACCACCATTAAAAGGAAAAAAACTTATCAAGATGTGCCAAAATACAAGTTACATATTAATTTACATTGTATCTCTTACAAATTTCATAAATCTTTCAAGGTTTGGAGGAATTTCCGTTGGTGGTGGAGGAAAAAAAGCTTGTTCATCACCTCTTCCGGGCAAAGCAGCATCCTCCGCAAGTTCAACTAGCATTTCTTTGTAAGCTTCGTCTATATCTGATTGTGATTCAGCAAGTCCAAAGTTTCTTCGTTCTGAACGGATCCAATCTCTGAAGAGTACTAATTTTTCCAAGCTCTCCCTTGTAGACGCTCTATGATCACCGAGTTGAAGTCTCGCTTGACTGAAAGCGCTCTCCGATGCCATTGTTGAAGCTTGAATAGTTAAAATGTCTCGAGCCATCCTTGAAAGAATTGGAAAGTATTTTTCTTTGTCCTTCCACCATTCCAAAATATTAAAGGAACCGTCGGGATTCACTTCTTCAAGTCCCTGCGACAAATAAACTTCAAGCTCATTTAGTTGTGAACAATCACTAGTACTAGAACCTTGAGAACCCCTGAACCCTGCCCAAGCACTAAGTGCTCTTACTCCCGCTGTCACGACCCAAAATCGGTCCAGGTCGTGATGGCGCCTAACGGCAAGATTAGGCAAGCCAACGAACAACAATAACAATAAAAATACGGAATATAATAACAATATGGGGTAAGGCCGTAGAAATAAGCTGAGCCACAGCTAGGCCAAATACATACAACCCCAAATTTCCAACATGACTACAACAAGTGTGTGCCAGGACTAGTGTCATAGTGTCAACGGGCGGCTACATAGATACAACAATAGAAATACTTATACAAAGTATACAAGCCGCAGTCTGGAACAAAAGACTGAGCAAAATGAAACTAGAAGGCTCCAGAGGTACTGTCAGGAAAACGCCAAGAAGACAGCTCACCGTGTGGAGCGACGCCGCGATCAGTACCTATCAACTGACGGACGAACAGACGAACCAGCCTCAATACCTGCACAGTCAAGTGCAAANAAAAAGAAAGAAAGTGCAGCATGAGTACATATAATCACATATGTACCCAGTGAGTATCCCGTCTAAACTCGTAAAGAGTAGTGACGAGAGGTAGAATACATACTCACTAAGGTCCAGTACATAATAAATAAATAAAGTACATGCTGAGCAATAAATCATATGAGAAAGTACATCAAGTATAAGAACATGTAAGAAATAATCGGTAACTGATCTCAAACCTAGTCTTCCTTTGTAAGCTGTTCACAGTTATATTACTTGTTCTCTTTCTCATTATCCGAAATGTCTTATCTTTATTCCCAATTGTTCACTTCCCAGTACTCTATATTGTTTCTCAACTCACCCTCGTACGATCCCAACTCA
>ML251255.1:17400-39093 GCA_005239495.1 Nicotiana undulata | reverse complement strand
ATATATATATACATACATACATAAGCATTGCATTGAGTTGGGATCGTAAGATGGTGAGTTAAGAAACGATACAGAGAACTGAAAAGTGAATAACTAAGATAACAAGCTAAGATAAATCACAGATAATGAGAAGGAAAACAAGTGATACATATGGTTAGTCTACAAAGAGAGGTTATGTTTAAGATCAGTTACATGTTTGTTGATTACATGTACTTATAGTTGATGTATTTTCTCACATGATTTTATTGCTCGGTTTGTATCTTATTTCATTATGTACTGGACCTTAGTGAGTATATATTCTACCTCTCGTCACTACTCTTTACGAGTTTAGACGGGATACTCACTGGGTACATATTTGTTTATATGTACTCATGCTGCACTTTCTTTCTTTTTCTGCACTTGATTGTGCAGGTCTTGAGGCTGGTCCGTCTGGTCGTCCGCCTGCTGATAGATACTGATCGCGGTGTCACTCCATACGGTGAGCTGTCTTCTTGGCGTCATCCTGACAGCACCTCTGGAGCCTTCTAGTTTCATTTTGCTCAGTCTTTTGTTCCAGACTGCGGCTTGTATATTTTTTTTGTATATGTATATTTCAGTTGTTGTATCTATGTAGCCGCCCGTTGACACTGTGACACTAGTCCTGGCACACACTTGTAGTTATCGGGGTTGTATATGTATTGGGCCTAGCTGTGGTTCAACTTGTTTCTACGGCCTTACTCCATACCGTTGATTATATTTCGCACTTTTATTGTTATAGTTGTACGTTGGCTTGCCTAACCCCGCCATTAGGTGCCATCACGACCTGAACCGGTTTTGGGTCGTGACACTAGAGCTCGAACATCAACACTTATTTTAGAGCCTCCAGTGGATCTAGAAGCGGAGGTTCAAGCTCAGTCGGTACATGTTGGACTAATTCAGATTCCAGAAGGATTTATAGTTACTCCAGTGTTACAGGATGAACTAGTCCATTCATTGAGGTTGGACAAGTTTACCAAACTATTTCCACTCCATTTCAGTGGTATATCTTTTGAGGACCCACATGATTTTCTTGACCAATGCTATGAAGTATTGCAGAACATGGGAATAAGTTGAAAGCAACGGGGTTGATTTATATGAGCTATGAAGTTTAACATTTTGGATTATCAGGCATTCGACTTATTACTTCGTGCCAAGTGGGGAAGTCCATTTGTCAAGGAATAGATTGCGGGGTCATGAGTTATATCGATTTTGGCTTGGAATGTATAACACCTAAGATTTTGCAAGAGATAAAGCTGGGACTTGTGGTATGTCCGCCTCCTTAATAAGAATATACCTCAATACCAAAGGAGTTATATAGCCAACTTTGAATCTATAGAAGGTCTACTCAGCGTGGAAGTCACGGTAGCGGATTTTGGGGTGCTCTAGAGGGAGTACAGTGGTTGACGAGCTTCTAGACTATATGGTTCGTGCCAAGAATTATCTGTATAGAGCTCTACTTTTGGGATCATTGTGCAACGATAGGGATAAGAGTTACCCCATAGAATAACGAAGAGTATATGAATAATTGGGGTAGTTCAGCAATGTTGAGTCAACATAGTAAAAGAAGAAATTGGCCGTCGGTGTTTGTGGAAAGCCTACGAAGAGGACGACCATCCAGTGCAACATCAACTACTTGACTCAGTTCTCATAATGCTTTTGAAATAGTTTGTTTCTCGAACTTTCCATTTTGCGTGGCGCTTAGGGTTTGAACGATTATGTCAAGTCACTATGACAATGTCAGAACATGCCATCAAGTTTGATAAGTTAGCTTGTCATACTCCTACTTTGGTTCATATAGTCATCGGGCGAGTCTCCAGACTCATTAGAGGACTCAATTATGATGGTAAAATTTTGTGCGACTCAGGGCAAGTTGATACTTTATTTCGGCTAGTGGTAGAAACTGTCCTAGACTTGGGAGAGTCATATTTCATCAGAGCACTCAGGCGACGTGCCCCATTGCAGTTACAATTCAATCTACATGACCAGCTAGGAAAAAGGGGTCGGAATGTCGAAGGTGGAGGTAAGATTCCTAGAGGTGGAGACCTAGCCTGTTGATATATTTTCTATGGTATGGCTGAGATCGTTATGTCAAATGGTGCCATTACAAGTACAATATCTAGTTATTATAAAGTGATAATTTCCTTAACTTGATTCGGTTATGAGTATCTAGGAAAGTCCTCCTAGTATGCTCCACTTTCGGGTGAGCTTCGTAACTCTAAAATCTACTTATGTGAATACTTGTATTGAGAAATTCTATGGAGATAGCTATGTCTATCATTACGTATTGTAATTTTGTTTAACGAAAAATATTTAAAAGAAGAAAATGGAATGTTTTGATTGGCACGATATGCATATTACTTGTGATTCAAAATTGAGGGCGAGATCCTCGCATTTTAATATGATTTGATATGTTTAAATTGAACTACGAGCCGTGGTGGAAGTTATGTAAGGACGATATCCTTGTAATGAAAATTCTTGTGTTTAAATTCTCCCTTTTGAAATTAAAATTTGTACTATAGTACTAGTAGGGAGTCATGCCTGTTAGGTTTATTCAAAACAATTGTATAAATAATGATAATAATAATAAATAAATTAACTATCTATGCATAATTTGCCAAATTCGTGCTATAAATTATTGAGCTTTAACCTACAAGGTAGGTGCCCGCCCATGTGGCGTTAAATGAGACACGTTAATTCGGGTATATAATTACGAGGTCTTCAAACATCGTATCTCGTTATCAGTATTGTGAAGGTTTGAAAAGAGATTATTGTTAACGTGAAGTTATTTGATAATTATGTAATTGGCTATGAACAACTATTAAGAAAATAGAGGCAGTCAAGAACTGGCCTAGACCCACTACAGCCACGGAGATCAGCAGCTTCTTGGGTTTGGGGGGTTACTATCGTCATTTTGTTGAAGGGTTCTCATCCATAGGAGCCCCAATGACTAATTGACTCAGAAAGGTGCCCCATTTAAATGGTCATATGAGTGCGAGGAGAGCTTTCAAAAGCTTAAGTAAGCCTTCACTTCAGCACTTGTGTTGGTGTTACCATCAGGTTCGGGTTCTTTCACGGTGTATTGTGATGCTTCCCGAGTTGGACTTGGAGCAGTATTGATGCATGATGGAAGGGTGATTGCATATGCGTCTCGGCAGCTGAAAATCCATGAGAAAAATTATCATGTCCATGACTTGAAGTTGGCAGCCATCGTTCATGCATTGAAGATTTGGAGGCACTATCTTTATGGCGTGACGTGTGAGGTTTTCACATACCATCGCAGCCTCCAGTACTTGTTCAAGCAAAAGGATCTAAATTTGAGGCCGCGAAGATGGTTAGAGTTATTGAAAGATTATGATGTCACTATATTATATCATCCAGGGAAGGCCAACGTGGTGGTCGATGCATTGAGTAGAAAGGCGGTGAGTATGGGAAGCCTTGCATTTATTCCAATCGGTGAGAGATCGTTAGCTTCAGACATTTAGACTTTGGCTAATCAGTTCGTGAGGTTGGATATTTCGCCCAACATTATTCTAGCTTGTACAGTCGTTCGGTCTTTTTTAATTGAGCGTATCAGAGATCGGCAGGATGATGACCCACATTTGATGGTCCATAGGGACACAGTTCAGCACGGTGGTGCCAAGAAGGTTGCAGTTAGAGATGACGACGTATTGAGGATGCAGGTCCGTGTATGTGTGCCTAATGTTGATGGCCTTCGTGAGTTAATTCTTGAGAAATCTCACAATTCTAAGTATTCTATTCACCCAGGTGCAGCCAAACTGTACCAAGACTTGAGGCAAGATTATTGGTGGAGAAGGTGAAAAAGGACATTGTTGCGTAGGTGGCTCGTTGCTTAAATTGTCAGCAGGTAAAATATGAGCATCAGAGACCCGGTGGTTTGCTTCAGCAGATAGAGATTCCTGAGTGGAAGTGGGAGCGTATCACTATGGACTTCGCAGTTGGACTCCCACGGACTCAAAGGAAATTCGACGCAGTTTGGGTTATTGTGGATAGGCTGACTAAATCAGCACATTTCATTCCAGTGGCAAGTACTTATACTTCGAAGCGGTTGACAGAGATATATATTCGAGGGATTGTTTGCCTTCACGGTGTGCCCGTGTCTATCATTTATGATCGAGGTACGTAGTTTACCCTTCACTTTTGGAGAGCAGTTCAGCGTGAGTTGGGTACCCTAGTTGAGTTGAGTACATCATTTCATCCATACGGACGGGTAGTCCAAGCGTACTATTCAGATATTGGAGGTTATGCTCCACACTTTTGTTATTGACTTTGGAGGTTCTTGGGATCAGTTCTTGCAGTTAGCGGAGTTTGCTTATAATAATAGTTATCAGTCGAGCATTCAGATGGCTCCCCACGAGGCATTATATGATAGACGGTGCAGATCGCCAGTTGGTTGGTTTTAGCCGGGAGAGGCTCGGTTATTGGGTACAAACTTAGTTCAAGAGGCCTTAGATAAGGTCAAGGTTAAATAAGATCGACTTCATGCAGCTCAGTCCAGGAAAAAGAGTTATACCAACCGTAAGGTTCGTGATGTGGCATTCATGGTTAGAGAAAGAGTATTACTTCGGGTATCGCCCATGAAGGGTGTTATGAGATATGGGAAGAAGGGCAAGTTGAGACCTAGGTATCGGGCCATTTGAGATTCTTGATAGAGTCGGGGAGGTAGCTTATAGAATTGCATTGCCTCCAGGGTTATCCTCAGTTCATCCGGTATTCCATGTATCCATGCTCCGAAAATATCATGGTGACCCGTCCCACGTGTTAGATTTCAAATCTGTCCAATTGGGCAAAGATTTCACTTATGAGGAGGAGCCGGTAGCCATTTTAGACCTGCAGGTTTGCCAGTTGAGATTAAAGAGTTATCCCTCAGTTCGGGTGCAGTGGAAAGGTCATCCCATTGGGGCAGTGACTTGGGAGTCCGAGTCGGACATGCAGAGTAGATATCCACACTTGTTTGCCAATTCAGATAATTTTCTATGTCCGTTCGAGGATGAACATTTGTTTTAGAAGTGGAGATTGTGATGACCCAACGGGTTATTTATTGTATTTAGACTCCGTTCTAGATTTATTAGCCATAAAAAGATTAATTTTAACTACCTCGATTTGTGTGTGCAGTCCGGGCGTGAAACCGGAAAGCTTTATGTGAAAATATAAGAAATAATAATTTTTAGAGTTAAAGTTTGGCTTTAGTTTACTTTGGTCAACATTTTGAGTAAACGGACCCAGATCCGTGTTCCGACGATCCCGGGAGGTCCGCAGTAAACTTGGGGCGTATGCCTGGAATCGAATTCCGAGGTCCCAAGCCTTAGAAATCAATTTTTGAAAGAAATTATTTTGCTGAATTATTAATAAAATAAAGAAAAGAATCAACGTTTGAAACCATTGGTATCGGGCCCGTATTTTGGTTTCGGAGCCCGGTACAGATTTGTTATAGTATTTGAATACTATATGTGAAATTTGGTGAGAATCAGAGTTTATTTGACGTGATTCGGACGTCCGGTTGAGAAATAGTGAAAGTTAAGTGTTCTTGAGAAAAATGATCAGTTTTGAGGTTAAATTCATAGTTTAACATATTATTTTCATGTTTTGATCGCACGAGAAAGTTCATATGATGTTTTTAGACTTGCGTGCATGTTTGGTTTTAGAGCCCCGAGGGCTCGGATGAGTTTCGGATAGGCTTCGAGATGTTTTTAACTTGTAAAAAAAGCTATTGTCATAACAGTTTCTGGAGCACTGGTGCTCCACGTTTTTTTCTTAATAATAAAATATTACAACAAGCATAACCTATTAAAACAACAACTCGGGCAGCAACCCTTTTCTTCATATTTTTCGAACTACCAAGCCTGAGAGACGATTTTCTTCAACCAAGTTCATCCCCAAAGTTTGGTAATCAATTCTGAACTCTACTCTTTCAATTACCCAATGTTTTTCATCACTTAAATCAAAACTAATAATTTCCATGGTAAAAATTTAGGGTTTGGATAGAATTAAGGAATTTTGTAAAAATCAAATCTTTACCTCGAATTGAGGTCGGATTTCGAAACTAATTGGTTATTCGGGTTCATGGGTGAATGGGTGAACGTAATTTGGTCCGAACCCCGAGTTTGGACTAAGTGAGCCCGGGGTCGAATTTTAACTTTTTTTTTGTTGAGAAAACTTAGGAAAAATTATAATTTTCACTAAAGTTAGTTTCTTTAGCATTAATTAATGATATTAAGTTAATTGTTGTTAGATTCGAGTATATCGAAGGTGAATTCAAAAGGAAAAACTATAATTGAGCAGTGAGTGACCTGCGAAGTTAAGGTAAGTGCTTGGTTTAACCTTGACTTGAGGAAATAGGAATCCCCAGCTTAATTGTTATGTGAAAATGCATGTGTGTGGTGTATAGGTGAGGTGACGAGTATCTATGCACTACCAAATGGTCTTCTTACATGATCCCTTCCTCGTTTCCAATTTAACTGCTCATGTTTTAATTGTTTCATGTCCATTGTTATTTCTATGATTACTTGGCTTGTTGATTTATTGTTAAGTCTGGTTTCAATTACTTTGGAAAAGTATTAGTGTTTTTCTTGGTTTTATTGTGGTACATAAAGAGTGAGTGGGTTGACATTGTTTTACGAGATATACATATATTCCTGCTGGTTCTATTTTTGTGATAATAGTGATGAGTTTATGAGAAGTATAGTTTTCTGTCTACAATTATTGAAATGAAGTATTGTGAAAGGCTTGGCTTGAATTGTGAAAGTTTTTGATAAATAAATAAATGATAGTGATAAGGGTGGACAGGTGAAATAAATGATAGTGATAAGGGTGGACACGTGAAATAAATGATAGTGATAAGGATGAACATGTGAAATAAATAATAGTGATAAGGGAGGAGAGGTGAAATAAATGATAGTGATAAGGATGTACAGGTGAAATAAATGATAGTGATAAGGGTGGACAGGCGAAATAAATGATAGTGATAAGGGTGGACATGTGGGACCGGGTTGCACGCCGCAACAAGACAGTGATAAGGGAGGATATTTGTAATGACCCGGTCTGTCGTTACGTAGAACCTGCATTATAATTGTTGTTATTGACTTGTTATAGATTGATTATAATGTAATTGATGTATTAGATCTGATAGGCTTGAAATCATAATGGTTGTAGTGAGAGTTTCATTCAGTCTTTAAAAATAGCCTTAAAATGGAAAAAGTCAACTGAGAGTTGACTTATTGGTAAACGACATCGGAATGTGAATTTTATGGCTCTGATAGCTTCGTTAGGTGATTTGGGGCTTAGGAGTGTGTTCAGAATAATTTTGTGATGTCCGGTGTAGAACTAGGCTTGAATTGGTGGAAGTTAGTTTTTGGCGATTCCAGTCGGCAGTGGAAAATAGGCTATCGGGGTCGGAATGGAATTCCGACAGTTGGACCAGGTTCGTAATGTCATTGTGGATGTGTCTGCAATATTTCAGGTCAATCGAAGTTGATTTGGATAGTTTCGGCATCATTGGTGGATTTTAGAAATATCAAAGTTCTTAGGCTTGAATCCGATGTAAATTTGGTGTTTTGATGTTAGTTTTGGTGTTTTAAGAGTGCAACTAAGTTTGAATGATGTTACGGGATATGTTGGTAAGTTTGGGGTCCCGAGGGGCTCGGGATTGATTTCGGGTGGTTAACAGGCATTTTTGGACTTAAAGAAAGAGCTGGTTTTCTGTTTTTTTTTTGTGCAGCAGGCTTTTACTCTCTGCGATCTTATAAAGGCGTCCGCGATCGCAGAGGTTGAGCAGCGTAGGTACCGCGATCGCGGGACTAAGGTCGCGATCGCGTAGAGTACTCTGAGGGTCAGGCGAGTTTGCGCATCGCGATCGCGTACGTTTGGTAAGCGGAACAGTGCAATCGCGTGAGTGAGGTTGCGATCACGTGAGTTAAGGACTTATTGAGTCGCGATCGCGTGGCTTATGCCGCGATCGCAATGAGTAAAATGAGGGTTGGAGAGATTTTTTCTTCGCGATCGCGTGAGAACTTCCGCGATCGCAATTCATTAATCACTGGGCAATATTTAAATATTTCCTCCGCGACTTAAACCCTCTTTTTCACCATTGTTGTACGACAAAGAGTTCTTGGGGGCGATTTTGAAGAGGGAAATTCTTGTTATTCATAGAGGTAAGTGTTCTAGTCATTAAAACTCGATTAGGGGTGATTATAGAACATAAAACCAGTGTAAATTCATGAAAAATCAGTAGAAAAATTGGGTNGGGTCGATTTGAGGGGTCAAACGAACTCCGATTTTGGTGTTCTTTATATGTACGGACTCGTGAGAGGATGAAGAACACTTTTGTATAAAAATTTCGGAGTTTTAGGACGCGGGCCCGGGGGTCGGGTTTTGACCGGTTTCGGATTTTTGAGCTAAATTTGATATCTTTCAATTGGAATTCGTTTCTTAAGCACATAGTGATGATAAAAATCTGAACTTGGTAGATTTGGAGCCTTCAGAGGTTGATTCGCGAGGCAAGCGTGTCGTGGAATAGTTCCGGGCTAGTTTTGAGGTAAGTAATGTCTTTAAATCCTGTCTTGAGGGTATGAAACCCCGGACTATGCACCCTTTCACGGGTTTTAAAATAAAAAGGTTGGAACTTTTGAAATATTTTCCGTAAATAGGCGACTATTGAGTTGCTAAACCGACTTTTAAGCCTATGCTTAATTAGTATTATTTTATCTTGATATGATTTGGGCTGTAAGCCATGTTTGGGGCCTAGTGCCGATCTGTTTACCCCTTGCGGGATGTGTTTACTATATTTTCCTCACTGGTATGTTATGATTTTTCACTCAGTCTTTTATGTGATATTGTTTTGACACTTAGAGTATTGTGATACTACTTCTTGAAAATGAAACACTATTTTTGGGTCGAGAACCCGGTATATTTATGGCCTGAAGGGACAAATTGAGAGTGTCTGACTGAGTGAGGCCTGCTGGCCTATATTGAGAGGATGTTATGATATGAGTGAGGCTGTTGGCCTACATTGTGAGGATGATATGATATGAGTGAGGCTGCGGGCCTATATTGTATGTGATTTATTCCATGTTGTGGCTTATTATAGCGTTTGGGCATTAGGAGCTCCTCCGGAGTCTGTAACACACCCCCAGTGAGCGCCGGTACCGATTGAGTGATGCCTGATGGGCAGAGTGATTGTGAGGTTGCCTGATGGGTAGAGTGATTGTGAGGTTGCCTGATGGGCAGAGTGATTGTGAGGTTGCCTGATGGGCAGAGTGATGGTGAGGTTGCATGATGGGCTAATACTGAAAGATATTGTGATGAGAAATGATTATGTCCCGAGGGGCAGTTTTATGAAGATTTTTAATGTGTGTTCAAACTGTGATTTACTTCGTTTTCAAACTGGTTTCACTGAGAGTTTTACTGAGATATACCGATATTACACATATTTTCAAAGGATTTCTGGAAACTGATTTCGAACTTATGTATTTGTTGAATACTACCTGGTGACTTGGTGTTTTACTGGCTTTTGTGAAATTGGGTATTTGTTCTGTGTGTTTATATTACTCAGACTGTGATTTATTTTCATTACTACTGAGTTGGCGTACTCATAAAGACTCCATGTGCCTCTGATTCAGGTACAGATTTGGAGCAGTAGCTGCCTTGTTCGATAGCAGCATTTCACGAGATTTTGAGGTAGCTGTCCAGCGTCCGGAGCTTCTCCATTTCCCTTCCCTATTTAGCTTTAGTATTCGATTCAGAGACATATATTATAGTTTTAGCAGAGTTAGATTTATTTATTCTTAGATGCTCATGACTATTGACTCCAGTTCTTGGGAGGTTTGTTAGACTATTACTGGGACGTTAAGACTTAATTATATTAATTGATGCTATGGTTGCATGTTTATTATTAAATTGTGAACTATGATAATTGAACAATTGCGTAGTAAAGTGATGGTTGACTAGCCTAGTTCCACGATAGGCGCCATCACGGCCTGTTAGGATTTGGGGTCGTGATAATATTTATATTTTTACTGATTTTAAATACAAAGATTTGTGAAATTTATTGTTTCACTCTATTGTTTCTCATATTATGCACATACGGTTGTTTTAAAGTGAAGTTGGAAATNTATATATATATATATATATTGTTACATGTTAAGTTATAATTGCCCTTCCTTACCCTCGTCACTACTTCGTCGAGGTTAGGCTCGACACTTACTCAGTACATGGAGTCGGTTGTACTGAGACTACACTCTGTACTCTTTTGTGCATATCCAGGTACCGGCCAGCAGTAGAGATTATTAGTAGCAGCTATCCATTATCCGGAGACACGAGGTATATCTGCCGGCGTTCGCAGATCCCGAGAGTCTTCTCTTAGTTCGTGAGACTGTTTTATATTTTCTCAAAACAATTATATTATTTCTTTCAGCCTGTTATTTGTAGTAGTCTTAGAAGTTCGTGAATTGTGACACCAGTCCCTGGGGTAGTCTTAGAGTTAGATATTTAATTAGTTCGTGGCTCGGTTTATTTATTTGTTTATTATCTTATAATTGGAGTTATTTATTGGAAGTCATTATATTAAGCTCATTTTAAAGTGTTCAAGTAAGTAATCAAAGGAAAATAGCGAATCGAATTCTAACATTGGCTTGCCTAGCAAGTGTGGTGTTAGGCGCCATCATGATCCATATGGTTGGGAATTTGGGTCGTGACACTATCTATGCACTTGCCCCTGCAAGTATTGATGGATCACAGGAAGGAAGATTAAAGAAGCCCGTTTTGCACTGTTAAAGCCCACTACGATTTGAGCACATATCCTTGCCCAGAAATGTTTGAGTAAAAATAGCACGGGCTAGCCAGTTTTCGAACTGGTCATTCAAAAATAGTCAGAGTTTGCAAAGTCATCTAAAATAAGCCACTATTTTGCTGCAACATGTGAAGTTCCAGCATAATATACTGGAGATCGGTGCACCTATGTATGGACTTCCAACATATTATCCTGGAACTCCAATATGTGGAAAGTTCCAGCATAATATACAGGAGATTGGAGCACCTGTGTATGAACTTCCAGCATATTATGCTGGACATGTATATTATACTGGAGTTCCAGTATACTTATGCTGGAATTCCATTATCTTATACTGGAATTTCAGTATATTACGCTGGAGTATTTTTTCGGATTTTGAATAGTGTTTTCGTTCGGATTTATCTTTACATGAAAAGTGACTAAATTTCGATTACTTTTGAAACTGTGGCTATTTTTGAATGACCACTTATAAATTTGGCTATTTTTGAATTTCTCCAAAGGTTGAGGAGTAGACAAAGAGAAATTCCTAAAGGGATTTTTTCATTCCTATACACTATTTGAAACTTTATTATCCTTAATGTCCATGTTTATTTAATTATCCAGCATAAACAAGTTTTGTTTATAAAATATATACAATCCACCTTAAAAGGCTCCCAATCAATTATTTGTGTCTTCAATCAAGGGATGTAGTTACACCCTTTTTCTTTTTTTCTTCTCTTCTCTTTCCTTATGTTTCCACTCATATGTTTTCTCAAAAATCATCTTCTGATTTTTCAAAATCTCCTCGGTCTATTGAAATAGTAGTTTTCATGTAACATTATCATTAACACAACTCCCGTCTATTGACAAAATCACTATGATCTTAGACTGGAGTTGTGTTAATGCTAATGTTACATGAAAACTATTATTTCAATAGCACTTGGAAGTCTTCAAAATGCCAATTAATTTCGACAAGTATGGATATCAGACATAATTGCTTATGAGTCAAATGTATTATGCTTCATCTCATAAGTATATTTTTTGTTTCCTCAAAAAATTCTTTTATCCTCAAATAAAAATATTTTTTAACGGACTTTTGTATGAAATTTTATTTAACGGGCTTTGTTAGCATCTTTCATATCTTTAAATAAAGGAAATATCATGGGTGGTTCATCTATTATACGCTAATGCGGCTGCATAAATGCAAATTTGGTGAAAATGGTTTGCAGAATTGGTGAAAATTCTGAGTTTAATATTTCAATATGAACGCAGAATTGGTAACACTTATCTATCTGATTTATTATACATAGTAAAAATAAATTTCGTACAACTAATTATATATTATACAATTTATCTAAAATTTTCACACATTATTTCTTCCCAGTTAAATACAACTACAATAACATACAACTTAAATATAAATTTATACAAAATTTATACAATTTTTCTTTTGTATATGATTTATACATAGTAAAATAAATTTTATACAACTAATTATATATTATACAATTTATCTACAACTTATCTACAACTTTTACGCATTATTTCTACCTAGTTAAATACAACTACAATAACATACAACTTAAATACAAAATTTATACAATATGTCTTTTGTTATTTTGTATCTAATTTATACATAGTTAAAAAAAATTCGTACAACTAATTATATATTATACAATTTATCTACAACTTATCGACAACTTTTACGCATTATTTCTACCTAGTTAAATACAACTACAATAACATACAACTTAAATACAAAATTTATACAATATGTCTTTTGTTATTTTGTATCTAATTTATACATAGTTAAAAAAAATTCGTACAACTAATTATATATTATACAACTTATCTACAATTTTCACACATTATTTCTACTCAATTATATACAACTACAATATCATACAACTTAAATATAATTTTTCTAAAATTTTCTACAATTTTACTACGTTAATATAATGTATATTATGTCTTCTTCTTCTTCTTCTTCGAGTTTTAATCTGAAATTCAGCCAAAAACCAGTCTAATCTTCACCAAAACACCCTCAAAATTGAGATATAAACTCCAAACTATATTCCCAATTGTTTGCAACAACACCCAATCTAAACAAATAATGATTTTTGAAAACCCAAATTCGAATTCAAAAGCTTCAAAGCTTTTTATTGGCTGCCAATGGTGAAATTGCTACTCTCTTTTCCTTTGCTTTACATTACTGAAATTAGGGATTGAGAGATATAGAGAGAGACGTAGAGAGCATTCCCAATTCTTCGCAACAACACCAAATTCAAACAAATAATATTTTGTAAAAACCCAAATTCAAATTCAAAGCTTCAAAGCTTTTTAATTGTTGCCAATGGTGGAATCGTGGGTGAGTGCAAGATACGTGGGGGAGTAGAAGATATGGTAGAGTTATTTTAGGACACTAATTATTATCATTAATTCCTTTAAAATATACATATATGATAATTAGGTATATAAAATGTAATTATAGTAAGATTTAAATAAAAAGGGTAATATAATTTCATATAGTGTATAGGAAGGTAAAAGTTTCATTCCTCCTAAACTAGGAAACAAAGTGGAGGACTATTCGCCTTTTCAAGTGGAACTCGCCCAAAGCAAAACAATTTAAAAGAAAAAGTACAATAGTACTATAGTATTTGAAAAGAAAAGAAGTCTTCATCTAATAGTCCTTAATCATAGCAATGAAGGAGCAAGACCCGGGCATATAAAACAAACTATATATTACACCTAGCATGAAACGTTATAAAATCACACAAGTATCAAAATTTTCTAAAAAATAAATAAATCTCCATTTGTTCACCTTCCACACTTCACACCAATTACCCATTAATTATCACACGAACACGAACACAAACACAAACACAAACACAAACACAAAAACAACACCATGGATCTCCGATTAAAGATAATTGTTTTTGTGGTTGTAATGATGATTATTGATCCTATATCATCATCTTCATATGATCACAAATATCGTTACACCAACTTTGGTCATGATTTTGCAAGCATGCAGGGGGGCCATGCAGTTGCAATTGCAGGTAGACGAATATTGCAAGCAGAAGATAGTTATATTAGCTATGCAGCACTTTCTGCCGATAGTATTCCATGCAATGTACAAGGGGCCTCTTATTACGATTGCAGTTCACACCTAGAGATTAATCCCTATCGTCGTGGTTGTAGTGAAATTACTCGATGTGCTAGGACCAATTCTTGAATCTCATCTTTGATCTGAACTCAATCTGCGCCCAATGGATATATCTGATTCTGAGGCATTACCGTCAATGTGTTACTGTTAATTTTGTTTAGATGATAAGCTCATTTTCAGTGTTACTTTTACTCGATTTCATGTTTTCTTATTTATTCTTCAAGTAATTCGTCTTATCTTCTAGTAATTTCTTGAAATTCTTTATCCATCACGGTGTAAAAAGTAAGTGTTTAAAGGTTTGATAGGATCATATGGTGAAATACCATTATGTAACAAAAAGACCGGACAATTAGGATTATCCTAAAAATCTCAACATGTTAGGGGTAGAAGGGGTTCACCTGAATCCTCCTCGCCGAAAAATTATATAAGACAAAATCTATTTTTATCTTTATATATTAAGATATGAAACCCCTTAGACATAGCATAAACCCTATTCGTGAAGATGCTGCCTCTACCCGTGCTTTACATAACAATCTTAGGTGGCAAATAATATCACCTTTCACCTCATGGTTGAGTCTTTGGCAACAAACCCTAAATATCACGCACTTTTTTCCGATTTTTTATAATACTCTTACGAACGAAGGAAATTAATTAAAATATGTCTCATCATATATATGATCAATCAATGAAAATCCAGAAAAATGAATCGAATCGACACACCATTTCTATGTCTAATAAAGCAAAATAAATCAAACAACGAAACACATCTTTAATTGTCAACACAACTCTAAAAACATATATCTAAGAAGTCAAAAACATCCATAAGAAACCAAAGTAGACAAACGAATTCAATAAAATTACATAAAAACAGCAGCCATGATCAAACTAAACACCCAAACCAAACCACTTGAACCAACATCCACTGCCGCCGACTTGGTAGGAGCCGGAGCTGGTGAAATGGATTGCGGCGACGGTACCACGACGGAAGGAATATCTTCCGGCGGCTGAGTTGGGGCGGTAACGGGAGAACTCGACGGCGTTTGGGTGGCTGGGGATGGAGATTTATGGTGCTTGTGATTGGGAGATAACACAACAACTGGAAGCTTCTGGCCTTTCTCACAGTTATCATCTTTTCCACTGATGAAGTAGAATGCACCTGACCTTGTAAACTTCAATTTTGATTTACCATTCTTTAGCTTATGTATTGGCTTGTCCTTTTTGCATTTGAAGTAATCATCTTTGTGTACCACCAGAACTGAATCTGACCTTTTTTTGTACTTGAAAACTGCACCAAAATAGGAATTTACAATTTTTATACACCAAAAGTCAATTAAATATTCTACAATCAACTACTAACAAATAATTACACGTAACCATTCATAAAAAATGGAACTAGTGATAAAAAAAATAAGGCAAATTATATATCCTATTATGATCGATTATAATATATTGATAAAAGGGCAACTCGCGGGGTCCGGGGAGCGCGGAGTTTTAGAAAATAGAGAAGACTTTTGAACGTTTGATGTAAGATGAAACATATTTATTTTGTGTAGCCATAAATCATTGCATAAAGATATATTATTTCCAATTATGGAAAGTGGTCATTTTTTTTGGCACGGACTAAAAGAAAATATGTTCACATAAATTAAAACGGAGGGGGTATATATATAACAAAAAATTCCATAGATAGATACATCGCCTTAGTAAAAATTCTGACTCCCCACTATATATAAGTTAATAAAGAAAAAGACTTTTACAACAACAATAAACTCAGTGTAATCTCGCAAATGGGGTCTGGGAATACGTACGCAGACTTTATCCCTACCTTGTGTGGTAGAAAAACTGTTTCTAATAGACCATCGGCTCAAAAAAACAGTGAAAACAAGACTTCTGATTATTGAAAAGGAATAATACACAAGAGAAGAGGAAAGGATTTACCAATAGTGTCATTAACTTGGAACCGGTTTCTTTCAGCCCAATGACTATACGATTCAGAAGGTTTTAATACCCAGCCTTCTTTGTCACCAGCATAGAATGTGTACGCTTGAGACGTGCAAAGAACACTCAAAAATATAACAAAGAAAAAGCTAACAAATGAAGGAGAATCCATGTATAATAATATGCAGATCAAAATGTGTAAGAATTAGAGAATGAGAAAATTCAGAAGCAAATTTGCAAAGGAAGAGAATGATACAAATAGAAGTTAAAGCTGAGGAAAAATGGATGAAGATGGGACTCAAAGAGGGAAAGACTAGCAGAATTTATAGAAAGAATGAATGATATTACCGTTGGGTTTGCGTGGGAGTATATGGAAAGTCTTAGCTGGGAATTTGTGTGTGTTTTAATTTCTCATAAATTGCTGTTATTGATCAATCAACTGCTTATCATTTTCCTAGGAATAACGCTTGCACACACCTGGCATTTATCTTGGATATTTAAAACTATATTCAGAAAATTCAAAAATGTAGTCTCTTCAAACGGGTTAATTACGCACGCCAGAAAATCAAGAAACTAAAGCAATTTCTTATATGGAGTAATATTTAATACACAGTAAATATGAATGGTGCATTCAGGTTATATATATATGGTCATGACTATTGTTTTCTAACCGCATTTATAGTAATCTCTATGTATAAGAATGTAGTGATTCTTTCTCTTTTAGTGAAGATCATATTTGACTTGGCGTAAACCCATGCATGTACATTAAAATTTGGCGTTTGTTTGTCGATTTTTCTGTATCTATATATATACATATTCTAATGTACATTTCTTTTGTAGTGAAGATCATATTTAACTCGGTGGTCTTAAATTGCAAATTGGCGTTTGTGTGAAATTGAGAATAAAATTTGAACTTTAACTAGAACAAATATTGCATGTTGAAATTGTAGTTACATGTGTATTACCAAGAGTGTTTGTTTCTTCTTCAAAATTTCAAATTTAACTCACAATTTTCAACTTTTAAGCTCTTTTTTTTCCCACTAAAAACTACAAGTATCTAAGCATAATTGTCCTCTGCCCGAACTTTATTCCAACTTCAATTTTAAATACTCTTTTCTAACTTATTAGACTTCAAATTTCCAAATATTTGTCTATAGTTGTTGCGGCCAAACGCACACGTAAGTGTACGCATCGTCAAGTAATAAAGTGATAAGATAGAGGGTCGAACCCACGAGGACTTGTGATTAACTATTAACTAGATTAGACTTTCCTAATTATCTAAACAAGAATTACACCTAAAAGTATTTGATTCTAAACTAATTAAAATAAAGAAAATCATTAATGAACTCTGAACAAAGGAAGAACAGCTTTGTATGTTATCAATGTAATGAAAGCGATCTAGGGTTATGGACTATCTAACAATTTTATTGTATTCTTCAATTGAATTGCCTAACTAATTTATCTAGTTTATTGGTTGACATGGTTAATATTGCTCATTAGAATCTGTCGAGTTCTTACTTGCCTATTCAAGCTAACCTAATGCCTATATGTCTATGGAATTAGAACTAGCAAGATCACATTTATAATTCCTGTAAATCAACCAAGCAAGACAATTAGGTATATGTCTACTCAATCCTATATGCAATCTAGAATTCCCACTTTCTATTTCAATTCTACATTGGTAGATAGTATTCAATTGGCGATCAAACAATCAAATAATTAAGCACAAGCTTAAATAAATAAACCAATATGATAAATAAAGAAAGAAAAATCAATATCCGAATAACAATAATCATGAAAGAACCACAACCCTAGAATGTGAAGTTTAACTCCACATAGACATGGTAGCCAAACAACAAATCATACAAGGAAACATAAAAAATACTAAGTTCGGTGGAAGAAAATATAAAACTTGGCCTCCACGGCGGCTCTATGCTTGTGTTTTCCTCTCAAACATGTTTTCCCGAGTGTTTCGTACTTTTGTTCTCCTCTAAAAATAACGCTCCCTGCTTCAAAATAGGTTTAGGTTGGATTTTATATGAGTTGGGGGCGGCTAGGGGTCGAAATAACGGAGTCCTAGTCGAAAAAGGACACTTTCCGTCTTGAGCGTCCAGGGCAGCATGGGGCGCTGGCCCTGGCGCTCGAATATTTTAACTGCTGTAAATTGCCTCAAATTTTACTTTTTGCCCCGATTTCGCTCCAATTCGCGCCATTTCGTCCTCAAGTCAACCAATAAATAACTCTATTTTTGAGCACTCTACACCAATGACCATGGTTGATAGAAAAAATTAAACTCTAGCATATGCAATAACCATACACTTCCCTTTAACTTATTCCATACTTCAAAAATATTCAGACAAAGACAACATGCTCATAACAATCATAGCCTCACAAACAGACTCAATGTCACAATGTACTCGTGGCTTGAATATCCAACATCATAGATAAAGCTCATAATGTAACCTATCCCCCGTAAAACCATGTGCCCTCACAACAAGAACAATAGAGTCGAATCTCATGATCAAATTTTGTTTAATGACTCACTTGTATAAAAGAAAGTCGCTCACTCTCACAAAGAAGTGTAACGACCCGGTCTGTCGTTACGAGAAACCTGCATTATAATTATTGTTATTGACCTATTATAGATTGGTTATTCTGTTATTAATGTGTTGGAGTTGATAGGCTTGGAATCGGAATGTTTAAATGAGAATTCAGGCACTTAGTCCTTAAGAATAACCTTAAAATGGGAAAAGTCAACTAAGAGTTGACTTATTAGTAAACGACCTTGGAATGCGGATTTTATGGGTCGAATAGCTTTGTTAGGTGATTTGGGACTTAGGAGTGTGTTCAGAATAATTTGGTGACGTTCGGTGTAGAATTAGGCTTGAATTGGCGGAAGTTAGTTTTTGGCGATTCCGGCCGGCAGTGGAAAATAGGCTATCGGGGTCGGAATGGAATTCCGATAGTTGGAACAAGTTCATAATGTCATTTCGGACTTGTCTGCAAAATTTCAGGTCAATCGGAGTTGATTTGGATAGTTTCGGCATCATTGGTGAATTTTAGAAATATCAAAGTTCTTAGGCTTGAATCCGATGCAAATTTGGAGTTTTGATGTTAGTTTTGGTTTTTTGAGAGTGCAACTAAGTTTGAATGATGTTATGGGATATGTTGGTAAGTTTGGTTGGGGTCCCAAGGGGCTCGGGATTGATTTCAGGTGGTTAACGGGCATTTTTGGACTTAAAAACACTATCGTTTCTGGTGTTTTCACAACTGAAGGTTATTCACTGCGGTCGCGTGGCTTATGCTGCGATCGCGTAGGGTTAAAATGGACCGGGGTGAATTTTTTCAGTGTGATCGCGGGATAAGGGTTGCGACCGCGTAGCTTTGGAGGCCAGTTCAGTGCGATCGCGTGGGGTTCATCGCGATCGCGTAGAGTTAGCCAGGCGCGTGAGGAGCGGAGTCAGTTGTTCTTCGCGATCACGTGGGTCGAGGTTCCATTGAATTGAAATCGCGTGGATTATGCTGCGATCGCTTAGGGTCTTCTGTGGGCCTGGGAAATTTGTTCTTCACGATCGCGTGAGTACATCCGCGATCGCAGTGCACAAATCACTGGGCAGTTAAATAATATTTGCTCCGCGACCTAAACCCCTTTTTACACCATTGTTGTACGGAAAAGAGCTCTTGGGGGCGATTTTGAAGAGAGAAATCCTTGTTCTTCATTTAGGTAAGTGTTATAGTCATTAAAACTCGATTATGGGTGATTACAGACCATAATCCCAGCCTTTAATTCACGAAAAACAGTAGAAAAATAGGATTTTGGGGCATGAGATTATGAGACCTTCGAGGGTCGATTTGAGGGGCCAAACGGACTCCGATTTTGGTGTTCTTTATATGTACGGACTCATGAGAAGAATAAGAACACTTTTCTGTAAAAAATTCTGAGTTTCAGGACGCGGGCCCGGGGTCGGGTTTTGACCGGTTTCAGATTTTTGAGTTAAATTCGATATTTTTCAATTGGAATTTATTCCTTAAGCATATGTTGATGGTAAAAATCTGAACTTGGTAGATTTGGAGCCTTCGGAGGTTGATTCGAGAGGCAAGCGCATTGCAGAATAGTTTTCGGGCTAGTTTTCGGTAAGTAATGTCTTGAAATCCCGTCCCGAGGGTATGAAACCACGGACTATGCATCCTTTCACGGGGTTTGAATTGGAAAGATTGAAACTTTGGAAATATCTTCCGTATTTAGGTGACCATTGAGTTGCTAAACCGATTTCTAAGCTTATGCTTAATAAGTATTTATGTATTATGATATGATTTGGGCTGTAAGCCGTGTTTGGGGCCTAGTGCCGATCTGTTTACCCCTTGGGGAACTGTTTTACTATGTTTCCTCACTTGATATGTTGTGAATTACACTCAGTCTTTTCCTGATAAATTGTTCTGACACTCAGAGTATTTTGATACTATTTATTAAAAAATAAAACACTATTTTGGGTCGAGAACCCGGTTTGTTTATGGCCTAAGGGCTAATTGAAAGTGTATGACTGAGTGATGTGAGGAGGCTTCCAGGCCTTATGAGTGATGTGAGGAGGCTTCCAGGCCTTATGAGTGATGTGAGGAGGCTTCCAGGCCTTATGAGTGGTGTGAGGAGGCTTCCAGGCCTCATGAGTGAGATGAGAAGGCTTCCAGGCCTTATGTTATTATTGCGCTTGGGCTGTAGGAGCCCCTCCGGAATCTGTAACACACCCCCAGTGAGCGCCGGTACCGAATGAGTGATGATGATTGCCCGCGGGGCTGATACTGAGTGATGATTGATACTGAGTGATTGAGGGAATGCTTGAGGGCATCTGTTATGAGAAATGATTTTGGCCCGAGAGGCACTTTTATGATGATTTTACTATGTTTTCAAACTATGATTTACTTCGTTTTTTGAACTGGTTTTACCGAGGATTTTACTGAGAGACACTGATGTTGTACTGTTTTCAAGGGATTTCTGAGAACTGATTTCGAACTTATAATTTATGAATACTACGTGGTGACTTGGTGTTTTACTGGCTTTTGTGAATGGTGTATTTGTACTGTGTGTTTATATTTCTCAGACTGTGATTTCTTTTCATTATTACTGAGTTGGCGTACTCATAAAGACTCCCTGTGCCTCTGTGCACAGATCTAGGTACTAGTTCGCAGCAGTAGCTGACGCAGTTGATAGCAGCATTTTCACGGGATTTCGAGGTAGCTGTCCAACGTCCACAACTTCTCCATTTCTCTTCCTTATTTAATGTTAGCATTTGATTCAGATACATATATTATAGTTTTAGCAGAGTTAGATTTATTTATTCTTAGATGCTCATGACTATTGAATCCAGTTCTTGGGAGGTTGTTTAGAATATTATGGGGACGCTAAGACTTATTTATATTACTTATGCTATGGTTGCTTGCTTATTGTTATATTGTGAACTTTTATAATTGAATAAAATCGTAGTAATGTGATGGTTGGCTAGCCTAGTTCCAAGATAGGCTCCATCACGGCCTGTTAGGATTTGGGGTCGTGACAAGAAGCCACATGCATGCAAAAGGTACCATATGCTTTCCCTTAATGTAAATCTCTACTAATATAAGCTTGCTCGATCTAAAATTAATTAGGACTTTTTCATGGTTGTAATGTGAGCTAAGGGACAAATAGGATATATTTAGGAATAGTGGTTCAACCTCCTAAGCACTTTAACACATCATATGATAACTTAAGTGCAAATTCCTCAATCCACTTTAATTTCACAATTACAATCACTCC
>ML251255.1:0-17143 GCA_005239495.1 Nicotiana undulata | reverse complement strand
CCCCCCCCCCCCACCACCCAACAATGTTCCCTCTTTCTTTAAGCACTACTTTAATTCATACCCACTAGCAAGAACAAGACAACAATTTATTCATCTATATTTTTCCTTCTTTTTTTTTCTTCAGATTTTTCTCTTTTCTTTTTTTTTTCTTTTTCAATTTTTGCTAGTGGTGTATTATTTTAAAAAATAAGTGCACCCTTCTTTTATTCATTGGTTCCACTCAAAAGGTACCCCACACTTAGTCCTTCCTTACTTCTTTTAGCGCTCATTTCACAATTAAAGTGCTTTAAGAGGTAAAAGGATCAAACCAATGTCAATTAAGAATAAAGACGGTATAAGCTTGTAATGTGGGTGCCAAATAAAAGTCTATAAGCTCAAAATGGTTTACTAGGGATCAATTTTATTTAAAGCAATAAGCTCAAAAAGATTAAAGAAAGCCTAAAATCATTTTTCAAACCGAGCATCACCTCAATTTTCGCTTCAACTCACATACGGGGCAAGTTCTAGACACAATTACAAACACATGGACTTCACAAAAACCTTACCACACAAGGCACATGACTCACTAAGGACAGTCCCATTCCGACTCTCAACAAATTTAAGTATTCACGGAGTCACGAGATATTAAGCATTAAGCGCAAAGTGAACACAAGTCAAGAAAATGAGAAATATGTGTCACTATACATGCTATCCAACTATGCAAGGCATCAAGTTCAACTTCAAAATATAGGGGAGATACTACATATGCCAAAACCTAAATATGTTACTATCAAACAAGTCAAGGCTCCTAGGAATCTCATCTTTCTTCCTACATTTATTCTCTAAATTCTAATCTACTCTAAAAATATAAAAAAAAGTACTACTACCCGGTTCAAACTACATCCCATAGAAAAGAACCGAGGCACAAAGAAAAACCACGGGGGATTATTGCTACAAAAAAACATGTTTTTGGATTTTTGGATTTTTGCTTTTTTTAGACTTTAATCCCTCAAGAAAATTGTCTAGGAGATACATCGTAGGGGAAAATCCAAATTTTCTACTTTTTTTTGGTCAATTTTTGATTTTTTTTCAAATATTATTTTTTCTCTTTACATAAAATCTACTACACTAAGAAAGAATACTACAACTAACCTAGGATAGCACGCAAAATCATCCAAACAATTTTCTCACCCCACACTTAAAATTTTGCAATGTCCTCAATGCACACTATAAATTATAAGAAGGTAAAATAGACTCCCTGGTAGGCCAAAGACCGAAGCAATAGTGGCTCACGAGATACTCAGACTTCTCTCAGGCATCATCCTTTGTGCGGGCACCCGACACTTAGTTCCAACCACATGGTTTACTTTTGCACACTTCCTATGGCTTTGCTCCCTATGCTCAAAATCCTAAAAAATAAAATAATACTACAAAAATAATACAATAATAAGAAGAAGAAAAATCAAAAATAAAAGAAATCAGTAAAGTTGGGTTGCCTCCCAACAAGCGCCTAATTTAACGTCGCAGCACGACGTGAACCACTTTTTGTCTCCATCTCGAACTTATGAATTGTACCCCTAATTTGGCATCAAGTTTTCTGTTATGCTCCCGGGGTGATGGGACAATTGTAATTGGGCCAAGCAACCAATATCGCATTTTACATTTTTTGGCCTTCGAATGAGGTATGTAATTCTGTCTCTCTAGCACGGCAAATTCCATAGTGTAAGCACCTCGTTCCTCGTCCATTGGCTCCTCCAAAGGCTCAGATGAATCGATTTCCATGTCATCATCCAAACACAATATTGAAAAATGTATGTAATGAGGACCAATATGCCCTAACTCGAGAATTGTATTACTCATTACATTCTCGTATGTACACACACTAGAGTCTTCAAATATAATATTATCTACTTCCTCACATGACTCTAGAGTGCTTTCCTCAACATGGACATCATCAACAAAAATATGCTCGAATGATTGGCTCTCCACTTTTAGCTCCTCAATTTGGCGTATAAGCTCCTTTTCAACTTCACACAACTCATTATTATTTTGTTGGGCGCTAGACGCATCAACCTTTGTATTCAATTGAGCCTCCAAGTTTTGAATAGCTGTGCCAAATTTGTCAATCTCTTGTCCCAATTCGGCTCTTACTTCTATAAAGTATCTCATCCCATCAGTAATTTCCTCACATTGAGCCTCATATATTTCTAATATTTCAACTTGTTCCACTAGCCATGTTTGGCTCAAAATCTCCACTTCTTCAAAAAGTTTCTCTTGCTGGAACTCGCACTCTTCATTCAATTCTTCCATATTGACTTTCATTCTTGTGATTGTTGCCCTCGTTCTTTTCATATCGTTTTTTAGTTCATCCTGTTGCTCTGCTACTTGCCTCAAAATATCATTAATATATGCATCAGGTTCAATATCCTACACTTCATTGCCCCTATCAAACTCACAACCAACGTTAGAAAGATCATAATAAGGGCTTAGAGAAGGATGAAAAAAAGTAGGACAACGATCCCAATGGCCATCTTGACCACCACACATATTAAAATATATCACTCAAAGGATTGAGATTGTGCGCACAACTCACTCCCGGGAACATTCTGACAATTTTTCCACCATTGGGGTCCTCCACAATATGGACAAGGATCATCAAAATAAGAATAACCATCATTCGAATAATGTTCATTCCAAGATGCCATGTTAAAATAAATAATAAAAAAAATATTAACTAAACAAAGTTAAAAAACATGAATAGATAAAAAAATGTCTAATCTAGAAAAATAGCTAATTTCTAAGTCCCCAGCAACGGCGCCAAAAACTTGTTGAGGCCAAACGCACACGCAAGCGTACGCGGTCGTCAAGTAATAAAGTGATAAGATAGAGTGTCAAACCCACAAGGACTTGTGATTAACTATTAACTTGATTAGACTTTCCTAATTATCAAAACAAGAATTACACCTAGAAGTATTTGATTCTAAACTAATTAAAATAAAGAAAATCATTAATGAATTCTGAACAAAGGAAGAACAATTTTTTATGTTATCAATGTAATGAAAACGATCTAGGGTTATGGGTTATCTAACAATCCTATTGTATTCTTCGATTGAATTGCCTAACTAATTTATCTAGTTTATTGGTTGACATGGTTAATATTGCTCATAAGAATCTGTCGAGTTTTTACTCGCCTATTCAAGCTAACCTAACTAGCAAGAACACATTTATAATTCTTTCAAATCAACCAAGCAAGACAATTAGGTATATGTCTATCCTAACCGCGAATTCGTTCCCCGATGCCCAGGTTCAAGAACTTGGTCTACTCAATCCTATATACAATCTAGAATTTCCACTTTCGAGTTCAATTCTAGATTCGTAGATAGTATTCAATTGGTGATCAAACAATCAAATAATTAAGCGCAAGATTAAATAAATAAACCAATATGATAAATAAAGAAAGCAAAATCAATATCCGAATAACAATAGTCATGAAAGAACCACAACCCTAGAACGTGAAATTTAACTCCACATAGATATGGTAGCCAAAAGACAAATCATACAAGGAAACATAAAAAATACTAAGTTCGGTGGAAGAAAATATCAAAACCTGGCCTCCACGGTGGCTCTGTGCTTGTGTTTTCCTCTAAAAAATGTTCTCCCGAGTGTTTTGTACTTTTGTTCTCCTCTAAAAATCACGTTCCCCGCTTCAAAATAGGTTTAGATTGGCTTTTATATGAGTTGGGGGCAGCTAGGGGTCGAAATAATCGAGTCCTTGTCGAAAAATGCCACTTTCCATCTTGAGCGTCCCGGGAAGCGTAGGGCGCTGGCGCTCGAATATTTTAGCTGCTGTAAATTGCGCCACAGCCAGCGACCCACGCTAGTTGTGGCTCTCAAATTTCACTTTTTTCCTTTTTGCCCCGATTTCGCTCCAATTCGCGCCATTTCGTCCCAAATTACATCTGAATGATCCCTACACATAGAAATACCATAAATTAGCACAAATAATCATATTAAACATCTCAAATCGTCAAGACATAAACAAAATGTGAGGCAATATACATCAAAATATGCATACATTAAGCCAAACATCAATAGTACCGACCCTCATTCTAAACAAATGGTAATACAGAAATATTGAAATACTTAAAACCACGTTTATAAACATTCACAAATAAGAATATAAGGGTACATGATTTATTTGTGAATTAATTAATGGTCAATATGAACAAATTAAAGTGTTCTCTATCTTCTTTTTTACTATTTGTTGGTTGCTCAAATTACTGTAGAAGGTTTCAATCTGTTGTAGTGTAGTCCCTTATGTCATTTCAACATATATTCATATCCAATTTCGTTTGTTGTCAAAATCAGAAGAAGAAATTAAAATCAACCGATGTTCATGCGAGAGGCATGAAGCAGAGGAGAGAACATTCTGGAATCAGTGAATTATATCATCTCTTCAATTGAATTAATCGAGCTCTATATATCTATACACGGCCTATTTATAAGAAAATGTAAGAAAAAGGAAAATCCAACTGGCAGTAAGTTGGCCCACTAACCACTAACTACTTCTAATTACCTCATAAAATAATTAGAGGTACACTGTGCTGTAGTATATGTATGTATATGTGTATGTACATATCTCAATACCTCCCCCCCCCCCCCTCAAGTTGGAGGTGAGGAACTCACACCCAACTTGTCAAGTAAAGTGGAGTGCTTGATCCCTGTGAGAGTGTTGGTGAATATATCAGCTAACTTATCAGATGTAGGAATATGATGTAATGAAATCAGTCCTTCCTGAAGCTTGTCTCGCACAAAATGATAGTCAACCTCTATATGTTTGGTGCGCTCATGGAAAATTTGATTTTTGGCTATGTGTAGGGTTGCCTCACTATCACAGAAGACTGGAATTGGGAGAGATAATGGAACTGCTAATTCTTCAAACAGCCTGACTAGCCAAACAAGTTCACCAACCACTACTCTAGTTGACATGTACTCTGCTTCAGCTGAGGATAAAGCTATGGTGGACTGTTTCTTTGATTTCCAACTAACTGGGCAACCACCGAGCAATATTAAGTATCCACTAACAGACTTCCTGGACTCTGGGAAAGCAGCCCAATCTGAATCACTAAAGGCACTGATTATATAATATGTGCTATTAGATAGGAATATCCCCAAGTTTGGATCACCTTTTAAGTACCTTAACATGATACGCATCTTTTAAGTGAGTGTCCCTAGGATTTTGCATGTATTGACTAAGGTGTTGCACACTGAATGCTATGTCAAGCCTGGTATTGGTGAGAAAATTCAGTTTCCTAACTATTTTTCTGTAGTGAGTGGAATTCTTTAAAGGAACACCTTGGTCAGATTTCAGCTTAAGTGAAGGATCAAGATGAGAGGATAACGAAGGTAGTTGTAAACAATCATACTCCCTTAGCAAGTCCATAGTGAACTTTCTTTGAGAAATCAGTACCCCATTCTCTTTGAACAGTACTTCCAGCCCCAAGAAGTAATGCAAGATCCCCAAGCCTGTGATCTTGAAGGTCTGGTCCAGAAACTTCTTCAAAGAGTTAATCTCATCTAGAAAATTTCCTGTGAGTATAACATCGTCTACATATACTGCCACAAACACCATCGTGTTGTCCTTCTTGTGAAATAAGGAATAATCCAATAAGGAGTGGGTATATCCCTTTGAAACAGTGCTTCTGCAAGTTTTTCATACCATTGTCTGCTTGCCTGCTTCAAACCATATAAAGACGTATTTAGTTTACACACCAAGCCTGGTCTCTCTATAACTAAACCAGGTGGCACTTCCCTATAGACTTCTTCATGTAGGTCTCCATGAAGAAAAGCATTATTCACATCCAATTGGAACATTTTCCAACCCTTTTTAACTGTTGTCCCTACTGAGCCCTTACAGTGGCCATCTTACCACTGGTGAGAAGGTTTTTGTATAGTCTATTCCAACTTGTTGAGTGTACCCTTTTACAACTAGCCTGGCTTTAAATCTCTCAATGCTTCCATCTGCCTTGTGTTTGATCTTATACACACACTTGCATCTTATAGCTTTCTTTCCATCTGGAAGAGGCACCAAGTCCTATGTATGATTTGTGTACAATTCCTGGAACTCTTGAGTCTTTGCAGCTTGCCAAGAAGGATTAATGATTGCTTCTTCATATGAACAAAGTTCACACTCATGTGAAATGCTTCTTACCAACTGTTGACTCTCACGAATCAATGCATGAAAAGAAAGATGTTGTTTGTTTGGCATAAAGGCAGTAAAAGGTGTAGATTGTGTTTCCTGACTGTGGCTAGATGAATAGGGTGGAGATTTGGAATTGAATACACATTGTCCTTTAAGTAGGTAGGTGTTTTGTGTGGTTTAGCAGGTCTACATTAGTTATGACTCAGGTTCTCTTGTGACTAACTTGATACAGAAGAGTTAGTGAGATCAGAAACATGAAGTTGGTCCTGGCTGTGTGGAACTGATTCAGTTGTTATGTTGTCACTTTGGTATATGGATGTGGGTGATGATTGGTCATGGTTACTTGGATGTACAGGTGGGATTTCATCATGTTAAGATTCAGGTGACACTGCACTAGAGTGGTATGGTGACTCATGAGCTACATCAGATTCAGGAGGAAAAATTGATGTATTAGGGAGTCCTTTTTGTACAGATGGGAACTTCCCAAGATAGGACATATTGTTGAAATTGAAAGACAATTGGAAAGGGAACACATTCTCATGAAAAACTACATCTCTTGGCACATGTATCTTCCTTGTGACCAAACTTAGGACTTTGTAACCCTTTGAACCAGATGGATATCCCACAAACACATGAGGGGTGGCTCTTCGTTCAAATTTATCTTTGTGGTTTTTAAGTGAAGTGGTGAAACATAAGCAACCAAAACTTCTGAGATGACAATAGTTAGGCTTCTTCTTGTGTAGCAGTTCATAGGGGCATTTGTTGTTTATGGAGGATAAGGGTAATCTATTTATCAAGTATGTGGAGGTGAGTAGGCATTCTCCCCAATACTTCAGGGGCAATTTGGACTCGAAAATCCACGCCCTAGCTGTTTCAAGAAGGTATTTATGTTTTCTTTCTACCACCCAATTTTGTTGGGGTGTGTAGGGGCAGGTCTTTTGGTGGATAACTTCTTTGGATTGGAAAAATGAAGCAACCTCAAAACTGATGAATTCCAGTCCATTATCAGTCCTTGTGGACTTGATTGAGGTTCCAAACTGGTTTTCAACCATGGTGAAAAAGGCCTTGATCACATATAGAGAATTACTTTTGCTGCCCAGAAGATGTGTTCAGGTAGACCTGCTATAGTCATTGTTGATACCCAATTTTCCCTATAATATTTTTCAAAATGCATATATACCTTCAAAACTATGCATTAACATCAATTGATTTTATTTATATAAATAATTACAAATTGCATCACAAATGACTTTATAACAATTTCATGGCTTAATATTGCTATTTATATTTATATTAGGTTTAAATTATTGCACAAATAGCCACATTTACATTTTTAAGATTACGATTGCAATAGCTTTGCAATTATAGCCCATGCATGCATTATTATATTGTTTTACGAGAAAATAGCTCATTGTATTTTTAAAATATTGAGTAATTATTTAAAATTTTCTATGCATGATTTTTTTTATAATCTGTTAATTATTTTATAAATTATTTTTTTTATCAACTATTTGGGTATTTAACAAATAACCCCTTTATTTGCAGACCTAACCTCTTTAAAACCAGCCCAAACCCCTTAATATTTAACTCAAAAGCCAGCCTAAAACCCACTTAGGCCCAATCCGCCTACCCGACACAATAACCCCCTCTTCAATAGTGGTCGTTGATCATTTTGATCAACGACATACGTTAATCCTTACCTTAATTTATCCCCCCTAACCTACCCAAACCATTCTCATTCTTTCCCAACCCCCGCCGTCATCATCCCCCTTGTCTCTCAACCCTCTCAGCCTAACCCTAACCCTAACCCTAATCTTTGTCACCGGTGTAAACCCCCTCCTATGGTGCTCCTGTGTCATCCTCCGACCACCCCGGTCTCCCACACTCCATGGATCTTCGATCCCATGAGTCCTTGAGAGGATCTCAAGGAATTCCAACTGGTTCGGGTTTGAAACTTTGTTTATCGGCCTGTCTGAGGCCATTTTTCGTTTGTAAGTAATAATCTCTCCTTGTTTTGATTCTTGACCTATTCTCTCATCTCTACTATTTTTCTGAAAACCCTAGCTTGATATTGTCGACTCTTCTCAGATCTTTATAGATATGAGATAATTCGAATGTTATTAAGTGTTTTCCTTCAAAAACCCCTTGTTTTAATTGATTATTTCGATTTTAGTTGTTCTTTCTAAAACTAGGGTTCATTCCAGATTTTTCTTCAACGATTTTTATAAGTTCTCAATGTTTAGTTAATTGTTTCTTCATCATCTTGACTGATTTTCGCACGAGTGTTCAAACCCTAGTCGATTCTATGATATACTGTTTTCTTCAACTTTTGTTTCGATATTTTTGTTACTTTTTGTGATACTAGTCGTATTGGTTTGCCCCATTGTTTTTGACTTAAATGTTTTCCCTGTTAAAAACCAGCATATTTTTGGGGAATTTTGCCCTAATTTGAATTTTTAGGGTTCGAAATCGAACCTGCTTTTCCTGCTAAGTTCTATATTTCTGTGAGGTCTTACTTAGTTTAATTTCTATTTATGGAATTTGAGTAATTCTTTCCCGGAAATCAGTATTCTTTTGAAGGCTTTACTGATTACTTCCTATTACTTTACTCTGTTAAAATTCGTGTGCACAAATTTTATTTGTTTCCTTATTTATGACTTTAATTGATCACACATGCCTTAATTAGTTGTCCGTATGATTCTGGAATTTTTAATGATCCCTTATTTGGTACGATTTGGATTCATTGCCTTAATTAAACCCCTTGTTTTTACCGTTAATCAGTTATCCCTAACTAAGGGGTCTATTCCAAACCTCCTTTTATGTGATTGATTCTGTAATTATGTGATTGTCCCTAATTGACTGACTTCTGATTCCTTTACCTTATTCGTCCTACTCCCTAAGTGCTATATATACACTCTTGCTTTACCTCTCAAAGACACGAACAATTAGTTCAATAACACGCACATACACAAATTATCTCTCTTCTCTCTCTTTCTACTACTTGTGTTAATTGCTTGTCTAGCCGGCTGAAAGCCAAGGCTAAACTGTGGAACTCTACTTGCTTTACTTTCTGTACCTTTCTTCCTTAACTGGTATGTTCTTATTTCAATTCTGAAATTCAACTCTATGTGCTCCATAGTTGTTAAATCCATGCCTATTTCCACACTAGTTTAATTGATTATGTATTTAATTGTCCTTCCTGTTTACTACTTTATTCAGTATGCTTAAGTTTTGCCCTCTATTGTTCAATGTTTTAACCAGTATGTCTAGGTTTCAATATTCTCGTTTGTTACTTTAGCCAGCATGTGTATTTGAGTTCTTGTTTACTTCTCTCAACTAGCATGATTATTTTTAATATCCCAGAATCCTAATGTATTTGGTTAATCTTAATTGGCATGACTAGCTCTATATAGTAGACCTTTCTCCTCAACATGACTATTCTCATATGATGTATCTATGCTTTACTGTCTATTACCACCTTTGCTTTAAATATGATTTCCTGTTAGGACTTTGAATCAATAGTTTGTGCTCTAATGCTCTACACTTGATTGTTGGTTGTCAATCAGTTCCTACTTGTTCTGTGTACTTGCTGGCCAATATGCTTCCCCTCTTACCCATGTTCATGTGTTTTTGACTTAAGCCCTTATGTTCCCAACCCCCTGATCCCTGATCCCTGATTGTAAACTTGCTTGACTTCACTTAGAACAAGTAATAAATGGCTTTGGATCTGGGCACTCTTAAGCTTTTGTGAATGTGTTGTTGTTTGTGGAATCTTTCTTCTTCTAAGAATTTCTTCCAAAACTGTTTTCAGTCTTGACATTTTTTAAGAACTGTTTCTCTTCCTGAAACCCTTTTCACTCCTGATTATTTTTTTTACCTCTATACTATTTTTACTAAGTTCTTCCAACTATGTCAAGCACTCTCACTTATATTCTTAGATTGCTTAAGCTCTGCCCCTACAGTGTGTGTACTGCCTAGGAATCCATGAGATTCCTCCGAACTCTGGCACACTGGGGTTGGCCTTTCCACACTACACATAATCACTTCCCTACTCAAAGGGATCTTGGTGTGAGCATTGCCCGGGATCCCTGAGGTCCTTAGGGAACTTTAATACACCAGGATACCCTAGCGGGCTATGAGACTTTGGCATCTTGGGCTGTTTTGAAGGCCTGGTATTCCGAGGTCCACTTTGGGCCTATTTCAGGCTCCCTATAGCATACCTTATATTTATTATGTAATTCATTCATTTATGGTCTGTAATAATAACCTTTGTAAATAGATATTGGGGAAATTAGTAAAAAGGGGAGGATTCTTATATGATTGTTTTGGAAAAACCGGGTAGAAATCATGCTTTAGGTTTATATTACGTTTACTTGCATTAGAAATCATGCTTTAGGTTTATACTACGTTTACTTGCATTAGAAATCATCCTTTTAGGATCACTTGGCATACTAGATAACATGTTATAGGCTCACTACCTCATTTGTTACGAAATTCTATTTCTGCATAATCATGGCCATCTAAAAACCGTGTTACTAAGTTATTGCTATAATGTTGCCTAATAAAAATGGCCATTCCTTCTATGCATTAGAGATCCTGCCTTAGGACTGTATTTGTATTCTCTTTAAACCATGTCTACACCGCCTAAATCAACAACTATCTTGTATATAACGATGTCTAAAAAACAATCCCAACACCTAGATGCTATAAAGATTAGTGTGTATAAACCGGTTCTGTAATGTAATATTCAGCACATAGACCAGCATGCCTATAAGACTTAATAAGTTCAAACTATTTTAAACTATTTTTTCCAAAATCCTGGTCGTATTTTTAATCAGCATGTTTATAGGGTATCTCTGAACCACGCCTAGGCAAGCCTTAGGTAATGAAGGCCTTATAAAAATTGTAAAACTCTACTTTACTTATTTGTAAACTGCCCAGATTCAACAGGTTCTAAAATCAGTAGGCAAACTGATTATGTCTCTATCACTTCGTCTTAACACAATGTTGCATATTCTCTGTTTGTCATGCTCACCTAGATATCCTATTCTAGGACCTTTTCTGAAATATCTAAAAGTCTGCTGCTTGAGACGTGCTAATTGTCTGCTTATTTGTGGAGGTAAATATGAGCCCCCCTTTAACTATTTTCTTACTTGACAGTCCTGTCTTTAATTTGTTGTCGCTTAGATTTTCCCTTTTGAGCACCTTAGGAGAGCCTAGAACTGCCTAAAATTAGAGGTCCTAAACACCTCCGGGACCACAAGGAAGGGACGGGTAATGCACGCTTAGAGTTCATTTAATTAAAACTGCTTATAACCGCTAAGGGAAAGGTAATTGGGTAGTAAAAGGATATGATGCCATGTGCGCTAATGTCACGTGTAACCTCTCTAGTTGAGGAAGAATTACCGGGTATTGTACAAATGTGATCCTATAAGCTAATAAAGTTAGGATTTCCCTTTTTTATACATACATATGTGTTCTTAGACTGCTTATCTGTGAAATTTCCTTTATCTTATTTACATATGTGTGCTTAGACTGCTTATATGTTAAACGACTAATTCACAAAAATCTGTTTGGCCGGGACCCACCGTTGTGGACCTCGAGGGGTGCCTAACACCTTCCCCTCAAGGTAATTTCAAGCCCTTACCTAATCTCTGGTAATAAAAACTAGTTTATATGAGTCACTTGCAATAGGTGCCCTAACGCACCTTAATCCGTTAGGTGTCGACTCTTCAATTTCTGTACCCCTTTCCCAAAAGGAAACGAGTTGTCTTAATGACTGTCGAAACCCTGACTTCCACTACGAAGATGGAAAGAGGGGGGCGCGACGGCATGACGACTCTGCTAGGGATTTCAGGCTTTTACCATAACAAACTGCTTTGTTCAACTTTTGTTTCGACAGTTTTGTTACTTTCTGTGATACCAGTCGTATTGGTTTACCCCATTTTTTTTGACTTAAATGTTTTTCCCTGTTAAAACCCAACATATTTTTGGGGAATTTTGCCCTAATTGAATTTTTAGGGTTCAAACCTGCTTTCTGCTAAGTTCTATATTTCTGTGAGATTTTACTTAGTTTAATTTCTATTTATGAAATTTGAGTAATTATTTCCCAGAAATCAGTATTCTTTTGAAGGCTTTACTGATTACTTCCTATTACTTTACTCTGTTAAAATTCGTGTGCATAGATTTTATTTGTTTCCTTATTTATGACTTTAATTGATCATACCTGCCTTAATTAGTGTCGGGCCCCCTCTTTCTCGCGAAATCGGGTTTATGACATTGGTTGAGATAACTCATTCCTTATGGGAAAGGGGTCTTGCGTTTTTGAAGAGATCGCCACCTGACGATTTTTAAGGTGCGTTAGGGCACCTAGGGGCGTTTGTTTATAACTACGTTGATAACAAGAGACAGGGTAAGGGCTTGAAATTATCCTAAGGGGAAGGTGTTAGGCACCCCTCAGGATCCACAAGTGTGGTTCCTGGCCAAACAACTTTTATGAATTTGTACAACAAATAAACAAGTAGGGCTCAAATAAATGGGGGATTTATGTCTAAGTACAGGGGTTTGAAAAACAGTTAATGAAAGTTAGCCTTTGAAAGGATTACAATCTGAACAAATTTTTGAAAATAAAGGATATCCTAGGTTTGTTTATAATATGGATCACATCAATGCAATACCCGGTATGACACTCCTCGAAGAGGGGATACACGTGGTATTAGCGCACCCGTCATCATATCCATATCTACCCTTTCCCACCCCGTGAAGGTAACTAAGCACGTGTTGGTCACGACCTCTATTGCATGATGTTACCCGTCCCTTCCTATCAGTCTCGGAGGAGTTTAGGACTCCTATCCTATAAAAGGGGGGTTTCTAGGCAGACCTTCAGGTTTTAAAGGTAAAATTTCTAGGGCGACATATAATGAACAAGTAGGACTGCAGCTAAGAGGTAGCACATAGACAGAAAAAAGGCTCAAATACCTCCACAAACAGTGCACATAAGTAACATGTCTCATACACAACTAAGGTCCAAATTCAGATCCTAAACATGATGTCTAAGCGATAATAGCAGATTTAGATTTATTACATAACTCAGAGAGGAAGTCCTAATCAGGCTTGCCTACTGATTTTAACATGCTGTCAGTTAAACACAATCACAAAGACAATTCTGGTTTTATTTATTTATAGTTGATTGCCTAAGGCTAGCCTAGGTGTGTAGCAATTATTCAGAGCAGATAACAACCTCAGGTTGTCATACCTAATACCATGCAGTTCTAGGTGTTGCCAATATTAAGAGACCGATTACTGGTTTGTTAGAACATGGTAAAAACAGTTTTAGGTCTTTTCATGCATCAGTAATTAACTTGGGCGCAGAATGAGGTTCTAAAACATGATATCTAATATGTACATATAGAGATGCAGAAAGTTTGTATGCAGAACTCCTAGGCAGGATTTCTAAGTGCATGAAGTTACCTTATTTGAACATACTTTCAAGAGATGCAGCAGGAATGACTTGTTTAGTGGCGTATTGTTATCCTAGGCAGGATTTGTAAGTGCATGAAGTTACCTTATTTGAACATACTTTCAAGAGATGCAGCAGGAATGACTTGTTTAGTGGCGTATTGTTATCCTAGGCAGGATTTCTATGTGTATCACAATGTTAACACATTATTAGACATGGTTTACATGAATAGCAGGTTTGTATTAACGTTTATCCTAGAACATGATTTTTTCCTAAGTGTACATGATAGTGTGCCGGTTATTAGCATGTTTCTAACACATAATTCTCTAAATGATAGGAAGATGCATATGCTGAAAAGAAAACAATATACATGGTCCTAAGATTACATGAATTCTGATGCATGTATACATGAGTCCTACATAGGATTTCTATTGCGCAGGTAGCAAGTAAATCCTAAAACATGATCTCTACCCTTTAATAAACTACAACATGCATATCACCCTTCCCTTTTCACTATCCAGCCCCAGAGTTGTTTACAAATATTATTACAGGCCATTGAATAGGAATTACATAACCAAAAAATAAGAAAACAAGAAGTTAACTATAGGGATCCTTCATAATAGGCCCAAGTCTCGAGGTCCTCAATGCCAAGTCTTGTTTCACAACCTTTCTCATAATCCGGGTGTGTCAGAGTTCCCTAAGGACCTCAAAGGATCCCGGGCAGTGCTCACACCCAGATTTCATAGCCAAGGTAGAGTAAGTGCAGTGTGGAAAGGCCAGCTCTTGTGTGTCAAAGTTCAGAGGGAGTTCAAGGGTCCCAAGGCAATGCTCACACAGAAGGGGCAGAACCTAAGGGGTCTAAGAATATAGTGAAAATGCTTGATATAGTTTGAAAAGGTTTAAGTAGGAAAATAATTTGAACAAGAGACTTGTTTGAAATAGTTTTTGTAAAACGATAGGGAAGTTATTTAGTAACAAGCAACATACCATCCTTAGAATTAGAACAGGTTCAACATCACACCAAGAGTCAGGAACTAAACAAGTTCAGCAACCACAAACAGGGTAATAGGAATTGGGGACACGTATAGAGCACATAAGGGTATGCATACAGTAGGCAAAGTCACACATAGGTTCAGAAATCAGAAAAATTCTGAGGGGACTCAGGGGATTAAGGTAGAATGTATTTTAAGCTTACACAGAACCAAGCACAAGTTGTTTGCCACTGAAGGTTCAGGTCAATAATCAGAGAAACATAATTGAAGTCAGGGATAACATTTCATAAACATGTTGAGTCTAAGGGAGAGGGGTACATGACTTGGCTGATAATGCAGGGAAATAGACATATTAGTTGCAAGTTGAAAAACAGAACCAAAAGTAAAAACGAACTAGAAACAAGATGAATTGAAGTAACAGAAGAAACATGTTGTTTTTGGGACTTGAATTTAAATCAGGACATACCAGTATAGAAGACAGTAAACACAGAATGAAGAGAAAGTGAGTAGAGTAGTCAGCCTTGGCTTGCAGCCGGCTGACTTAGAACATTAGTAAGCAACCAAAGAAAAGAGAGAGCAGAAGATAATTTTGATTGTGAAAGAGAGAGTTTTTTGAACCAATTTGTTCGTTTCCTTGTGCTAATGAAAGACTAAGGTACTTATAGTTTTAAAACAGGCAGAAGAATAAGGTAAAAATAATAGTTCAGCAATAATTATAGAAATATACCAAATAGTATCAGATCAGTTGCAAGGACTTCCTTTAATCAAGGAGTTAAGATTCAAACGGTAATAAGTCGTGCTAAACAAGGAATAAAACCATATGAGGTTGAATTAATCTATAAGGAAACAGTTTTAGCATAGCACAAGTATACAACATGTAATAGAGGCTAGGTTCAACAGGTTCTAATTAAGGAAAATACTTAAGAATTAGTTGACAGCATAGTTAACCATAAAATAAGGCAAGAGAATATTTTAAAGATTGAAATCAGTTGAGAATAGAGGATACCAATCACAGGGAATCAGGGATTCCTCTAGAAGGTAATATTAACCAAAGAAAAGTACTACAATGAACAGAGCAAACATAGCATAAGCAAGAATAGGCAAAGTAGGGTAAAAATCACACAAAATAAGGGATTCGCATAGAACATAGTAAATGATGACTAAAAGAAATAACAGAATAAACATGATACGAGCAGAGGAAACAAAGATCAGAAACCCTAATGAACAAAATATAGTAAAGTCACAGAAAAACTCCGAACGTTCATGGGAAATAGGCATTCATACAAATTAAACGAGCATATCATCAAGGACAGACTCAAAATCCAGGGTTAAGACCAAGAACCTTATGATTTTAACATAATAAGTCAGACAAAAGGGAAAAAACTTAAATAAACGTTTAAACATAGTTAAAATCATAAAACAACAATTAAAATCAGAAGAAAAATCGTTTTGAAAAGGGGTCAAGAAACCCTAGTTGAAGATGAAGAGTTATTTTTAGGGAAATCGGAAAAACCTTTGAGGAAAACAACAATGAACATATAATATACATAGATCTAAAACAGATATAAAAGAAATTGGAAAATCTTAGGAGTTAGGGTTTCAGAGAACCCAGAGAAAACAAGAAACCTTAAAAATGTCACCGGCTTTAGCCCGAGAAGTCATCGATCTTACTCAAACGGCCGGAGGTGGTCGGAAAATGGCATGAGGGGCCATGGGTAAGAGTTGAACCGCTACAGGTTCACCTGAGGGCCTCAGGGTATCATCAGACAGGCATGGTGTCACGACCCAAAATCCCACCTTCGGACCATGAATGCGTCTAACGTTGAACCCGCTAGACAAGCCAACGTTTGAACTAAATATAACTCATCAATGACTGAAACGAGAAAATTAACTAGGGCATCGATGCCCCACAATATGAAATTTAGCAAATAACCAAAATATAACATGGAAGATTCGAAATACAACCCATATACAAATTCCCAGAACTGGTGTCACGTACTCACGAACTGTCTAAGAGATTACTACAAATAAAAGGTCTCAAAAATAAGTACATAGGACTGTCTTTGAAATACAAAGTAAGACAGAGCTGAAAGTGAATAGTAAAAGGTGACGTCAAGGCCCACGAATGTCTGCGGGTCTACCTTGATGTCCCTGAATGCGCTGAGTGAAGCTCCGACAGTCAGTGATCACCGGGTCCGGCTGCGTAGTCTGCACAACATAAAGAAGTGCAAGTGTAGCATCAGTACAACCGACCCCATGTACTGAGTAAGNATAACAGGAAAAATGGCAACAGAAATAAGCAAGCAAGACAAATACGGGGAGAACATGCTGGGGTAATAGGGGGTAACAATATGCTAGCACGGCAGAACAGGGTAATAACTGAAATATAAAGATAAATAAAGGCAGGAATTTAACTTCTCAGCAGATAATGGACAGTAAAAGGCACGACATGTCCCCTCGTGCATAACCTCACAATCACTCGGTACGGAATGTCCCCTCGTGCATAACCTC